>JALPCE010000126.1:0-63566 GCA_026538705.1 Aureobasidium sp. GC_Fusr_1
CTGCTATTGTTGTATGATTTATGGATTATCCCTGGTATTCCGAGACAAGGTGTACGAACATCCGGCGTCCTTGCGGGATTCGTGTTGTGTAATAATGTGCTCGAGCACGATGCGCAATATAGGTCAAAGGCCTCAAAAGACATTTTTGGGAAGTTGACCAGTATTCATGAACGCTCAAACGGGAAAATATATTGTTTTCTACAATGGAACAAAAGAAAAGAAGATACGACGACCGCTTTAGCGAAATATTTACTGGTCGTCGAGAACGTGAAGGTACTTCTTCTCCTCTCTCTTCTCACGCTCGGTCATGGGAGGCAAGTCGTAGTAGGATGAACTACGGTATGCTTGCTGTGATGGTTATCAGCAGGGTGCTCAGCGAGACAGAGTGCGGCAAGCAACTTACGAGGTAGTGGTATGTGAAGTTGGCAAGGTCGGTAGGCTCGATACCCAGGTCCTTGAAGGTCTTTGCTGTAGGATCAATGGTCTGGTCGATGAACTCGCGGGCGACCGAGTCCTTGCTCATGACGCTGTACCAGACGAGCTTGTTCATCAACTGTGCGATAGGGGTCATGATTTGAGAGGGGATGTTGATGTGGCGTCTGCTCTTCAAGATTTCGCGCTCGACAAGCTCCTTGATCTCTGCCATCTGGTATTGCTTGGGGCCGTAAAGCTCGTAGGTCTCACCAGCGGTGCTGTCATCGTGGCACATCTTCTCGAGAGCCTCAGCAACGTCAATGGCGTGGACGGGGTAGAAGCGTTCCTGCATGTTGTTGGATGTGAACATGTTGGAAGCCTTTGCGATGCGGTGGAGCAGACGGTCCTCGAAGCCGAACAGAGGGGCAGGGCGGACAATGGTTGTCTCGGGGAAGATGTTGCGGACAGCCTCCTCACCACGAGCCTTGGTACGGTAGAACTCGGAGGGCGAGTCCTTGGAGACGGAGTGCGAGGAAACGTGGACGAAGCGGTCGACATCGTACTTGGCAACAGCGTCGGCGATACGGGTGGCACCCTCGACGTGGACGTCCTCGAGGTCGAAGTTCTTGGTGGGGTAGTCGCGACCGATCAAGTTGTAGACAATGTCGGAGTGACGGACAGACTCTTCGATGGAAGCAGTGTTGCGGAGATCCATTTCCTTTTGTGCATGTCAGCGCATGTTGGCGCATTGAGTCAGGTATGAGAACAAGCGTACGAGGAAGACAACACGGCCCAGGTCACCAGAGACCTTGAGATGGCGCTTGGCCATCTCCTCACGGAAGGGGACAACGACGGTGCATCCGGCACGAGCTATGGGCTAAGTTCAGCATTGGAGCAGGCGGATTGGGGTCGAGGATCGTGTACCGAGTCTGTTGACGATGTAGCGGCCGAGGAAACCAGTGGCACCAAAGACGGTAGCGGTATGGCCTTGTTGAGAGTTAGTCGGGATGGATCAATTGAGAGGGTCGTTTCGCATAGGACCAACCTCCGAGAGAGGATCTGTTGGCGGACAGAGTCAGCAAGGAAAGTACGAGTGGGTTGGACTGGCAAGTGGTACCTTCCACCGGAGATTCTGATGATGGGCTTGCCGGTTCTGGTGATGGCGATGTCCTGAAGGCTTCGTGACTGGACGCGCGGGAGCGACGTCTTTGCGAATTGGGTGCCGGATCTGGCGAGCTGCCTCTGCAGAGCCATGCTGCTCGCGATCTGGCTCATTGTTGCGTAGATTAGGGTATATATCGATTGTACGTCCCGAATGGTCAGCAATGCGAGGTACAGCCAAGCCAGTCCGCTCGGAGCTTCGGAGACTTCCGCGAGCGTCTTGTTGCGACGAGACGGCGGAAGGTGCGTGCACTGACAGCGTCACTACGAGCACCTTGCACCTTCCACTTGTGTGAGCTCCAAACGACACCGAGCAAGCATCCGTTTGACATCTGACTTTTATCACCACAACCGACCATCTACTCGCCGCATCCTTCAACCTCTCGCGACTTGCACACCTCAATCTCTGTGCCAACATGGATGTCGACACCATCCCCAACCTGCTGGCCGATCAGCGTGACGCCGCCCCCGAAGATGTTCAGCACTACTTTCTCCAATTCGAAGACCTATGGGAGCGCAAGCTGTGGCACGAACTGACCAACGACCTTGTCCTCTACTTCCAAAACGACCACAGCCAGAAGCAGCGCCTGCCTCTCTACAACCAGTTCATCAAGACTTTCGCCGACAAGATCAACCAACTGCAGCTTGTCACTCTCGGTCTGAGCACTGCTTCACAATGCAAAGGTAGCCTTCTCCTTCTCTCACATCTGCCTTCATCGCTAACAATGACTCTGCAGACGACAACGAACGCTTCGAATTCCTCACCAACCTCGCCTCGGGCGTCGACAAGCCCGCATCACAGGACGCCTTTGTCTACGCTAAGACCGCCGTAGCGAACGTCGAGTTGCGCTTGAAGAAGTACGACGAAGCACGCAAGGATCTCGACCAGTGCGAGCAGATTCTTGACACATTCGACTCGGTTGAGTCCGTCGTTCACGCCTCCTTCTACCGCGTCAGCGCCGACTACCACCAAGCCAAGCACGAGTTCGCCGCCTACTACCGCACCACCCTCCTCTACCTCGCATGTATCGACCTCGAATCTCTTTCCCTTGAAGACCGCCAGCGCATCGCTTACGACCTCTCGATCGCTGCCCTCGTTTCCGACTCCATCTACAACTTTGGTGAACTTCTTCTCCACCCTATCCTCGACACACTTCAGAACACTCAACACGCTTGGCTGCGTGATCTTATCATCGCCTTCAACAAGGGCGATCTGGGCGCTTACGACGTCTTGGCTGCACACATGGGCAAGAACGACCTGCTTAAGGAGCACCAGAACTTCTTGTACCAAAAGATCAGCTTGTCAGCTTTGACTGAGACTGTCTTCCGCCGCCCACCTCACGACCGTGCCATGACATTCACCGAGATTGCTCAGCAGACCAAGGTCCAGCCGAACGAGATCGAGCACCTCATCATGAAGGCACTCAGCCTGGGTCTTGTGCGTGGAACTATTGACCAGGTCGCAGAAGTTGCCAGGATAACATGGGTTCAGCCCAAGGTGTTGGACAAGGGTCAGATCGTTAACATGCGCGAAAGACTGCGTGCTTGGGACGATGGTGTCAACAAGCTCGGAAACTGGATCGAGAGTTCCGGTCAGGAGATTTGGGCCGCATAAGTCGAGTAGAAAAGGCAACGATTAGATCATCTTCATGTGGCGCACTGGCGCATTATGACAAAGGGGGCACTAGCATTTGATGGCAATAATGCATGGCCTTTTCGAAGCAGGAAACCTGCTCAGGCCTCGGGCTGTACAATAGAATCAATTTCACGTTACAAGCTGTGATGATTCTCCCGAACGAACTGCTTGATATCATCCATGTATGCTTCGTTTCTCGTATCCTCCCAAGTAACAAGAACCGTCTGAAAATGCCAGACCGACGCACTCTGGTCCCACCCTGCCTGTGCCGCTCAGCAAAAACACCATTTCATTCCTACTCTGGTTCATGTATCAAAACGAGTTCATCTGTCCCTCCAAATCAGCCTTCTGTCCTCTCCTCGAATGACACAGGAGAGAAAGAATCAACTTACCGCACCAGCCAAACCAATCCACTCATCAATACCCTTGACATAGACGTCTTCTTGAGCATCTAGCTGAACTTCATGGCCATAGACTGTAATCTTGTCGAACGTTGCAAGTTCCTGAAGGACTCTTGTTTCTGGCGTCGAGTCTTGTTCTTCTTCTTGTTCTTGTTCTGGCACGAGGGCTGTTGGTCTTGTGGTCGGGAGGATTGTGTCTGTTTTTTGGACTATGGCGCCTGTTTGGGAAAAGAAGTTTGGTCAGTTTTTTTGTTTTTCTCTTTGGTGTAATAGGATAGGATAAAGGGTGATGGGTGTTTCGGTTTGTTTGTTGGACGAGAAGAGAAGAAGAAAAGGAAAAAGACACATACCTTTATATCCAGCAGGCAAGTTCACAACTCTGCCATTCAACTTCCTGCCGCGAAAGTATGCTGTTGATGTGCTGTTTCCGTTGCTGTCCGAACTGACTTCTGGTGTCCAGTGTCTTGTGCTTGCGTTGACGGGTCCATTGTGTTGGATGCGGCAGGGCAGTACATTGACTGCACAGCTCGGCGTGCTCTTTTCGGACTTCTTGATTGCGAGCATATTGATTGTGATTGCTGTTCACTCCTCTGTTGCGAATGATCAGTCAAAGTAAGAATGATAGGTTGAAGAGTATAGTGATCTGATATGGTATGGTTTGATTTGTAGTATGAATTGCATGTTCCATTGATGTTCTTCGAGAGACGCGTTTTCGTGTGTGGCTCGCGTTTCCACTTAATCAATCTTCATAGCTATTCTCCTCCGCTCGCTTTGTGTAGTCATGCAAGCAATGTAAAAGATGCCCTTCTCGTGCAGAAGAGCAGAAGCAAAGTACCAAAACAAGAAACAAGGAAACGTGAAAGAAGAAGACTCATGGAACCCGATAGCGACTTCTCCCCCCAAACTCCGAAACCTTCCGCCAAGAAGAGCAATGCATGAGTAACATCTCATGATCGCTGTGAACCTCTCATACGCCATAAACTCCATGTCCTGTCCTGTCTTTCGGGACAACAACCACAATCCAAAGCAATACGTGCGAAAGAAGCTCAAACTTGCGCCATGCTAGCAGGAGTCAGAAAGACTGCTGCAGGGGTCGCCTGAGGAAGAGCAGCAGCCTGGCGCTCACGTTGCACCTTCTCGCTCTCCATCTTCTCCTTGTCGGCCTTGGTGATGCGTGGCTTGCGAGTTGCTCCAGTGCCACGGCCACGGCCTCTGCCTCTGCCAGTTGTCAGAGCAGTCACTGCAGCTGATGGATCGGCGTTCTTTGCGGCGAGTTGAGCGTGAGTGACACCAGTAGCGCCTCCACGACCGCGTCCACGGCCGCGACCTCTTCCACGACCAGAGGGTGCAGAAGTTTCGATCTGAGCCTTCTCTCCCTCGGGCACGAGCGGACCCGAATAGACAAAGAAGCCATCCTTAGCAACTGCTGCACCTTCTTCCCAGGCCAGTTCTGTGTCATCGATAAAATCGTCTTCCTTGTCGTAGTCCTCCACCTTTCTACGGCGGCGCTTCTTAGGTTCATCGTCGCCCCTCTTCTCTTCTTCCATGCCACCCATTTCAACATTACTGTCATTCTCGGCCTCGGAATTGAGGTCACCAACAGAAATGTCGTCACCAGTACCAGGCTCTAGGCGATTGGCTGCAGCGGCGACTTGTAAGAGACGTTCGCGGTGTGCCGCAGCACGAGGATTGATGGCATTCTTGCCATACTTCTTCAAGATCTCCTGGGCGATGTTGATTGTGTTGTTACCGGCCGGGTTAAGAGGAATCTCGATATCGATGTTCACTCCATGGCGTTTGTGATCCTCGGTGACGGCTGACGGTCCTCCAAATATGTCGCTACCAGAAAGCAGACCACTGCCAGTAGGCGCCGGGGGCGAGGCACGCTTGGCCTTTTGTGCTGGGGCGGACGATGGTTTGGCGGCGGGCTTTTGGTTATCTTTCTCCTTTTCCTTGTCTGCAACTTTAGTGACGGCCTGTGCTGGCTTTTGCTCGCCGTGAACGTCAATCTCCATGGCGTCATCCACCACTACAGCGCTTGGGTGCGAGATTGTTTGGGGTGAACTGTTCGTGAAGGTGTTTGACATGAGTTGGACTTCTGGCTGGCGATTGACGCTGGGAGGAGGAGGCATGGCAGCAGAGACGCTCGGTGACTTCATCTGAGCAGGGACAGATGGAACCACAGGAGGAGACATGAGGGTGTCACTAGGAGCAGGAGGATTGATCAGACTTGCGATTGCAGGTGACGCGCTTGCTCTGTGCGCATGTGGTGAGACTTGAAGTGAAGCAGTCGATGTGTTGGCAGGGGTTGAGTAAGGGTCCACTGTCATAGAGGCGCGGATGGGGTCATATCTTTGACCACTGGAGGCAGGCCGTGCAGGAGCTGGTGGAGGTGCAACAATGGGCTTCTTTTCTTCACTCTTCATGATTTGTACAGGCTGTGTTTGCTGTACGGTTGGAGTGGGAGGAAGCGGCGTCTGAAACTTGCCAACCATGTCACCAAGAGTTGGTTGACGGCTCGCAGTAGGCGTGGAATTGGCCGATGCATCAGTCTTCTGTTTCTTACGCGAGCCAGCTGTAGGGGCATTGGGGTCTTTGGGCTCACGAGGCTTGCGAGGCTTCTTTTCTTTAGCGGGCTCTGCTGCAGCGGCAGCCTTCTCGGCGGCCCTTTCGGCCTTTTCAGCAGCCTTCTTAGCCTTTTCTGCTGCCACTACCTCAGGATCTCTCCTCTTGCGTGTTTGTTTGACCTTTTTGGTAGGGTCATGTGATGCGGCCTTGGCGTTGCCATTTGTGGTATTTGTAGAAGTTGACGTAGCGGGCTGTGGTTGTGGTGGACGAGAAAGTTGGGGAAATGCGACATCTCCAGGACGCAGAAACTGAGGCTGCGCGGGCTTCGCGACACTGATGGTATCAGAAAGCCCATGAGGCGGAGAAGACATGGGCGAGGAGCCCGTGGAGCTTTGTCCATCGCCGACCGCGGCCATGACGAACACCAAAAACAAAAAAAGGGTCAAAGGTGGTACGGCGGCTGAGAAAGAACAGGCGATGCGACCAGTATACCGAATTGGAAAATGCAAACTGCAAGATCAAAACTGCAAAATCGCAGTTGCAATTGCCAGCAATAAGGTGATATCTCTTGGCCGAAGAGATATGGGTGTGGTCAAACCACTCGAAGCTGTGCGGGAGGCTTTAAAAGCGATCACCAAAGCCGACGACGGTTTGGAATTCGAAATTCGGACGGCACTCGGCGGCACGAGCGACGACGACAAGAAAGCGATAGTTGAATGCACTGGTCTTGATGGCAAAGACGGCAAAAGACTTGGACTTGATGTAACGCTTGATGGCTGATGATGGTTGATGGAAGACCACAAAAATGGACAGATGTGAAGAGCAGGGAAGTCTTAGGCGTACAAGAAGCCAACACGGCAAGTTGAAAGAGAAAGAAAGAAGAAGGGGGAAGGAAGAGAGACAGAAAGTGCGCGATGATGGCCTCTTAGAAGCTCAGCGTGAGCCCAGGGTTTCCTGCGCTGCTGGGCTGCGGGAACAAGTGGCCGAGAACGATCAAACGAACAAACCCAGCTAAGGCCAGTTATGATTTAGGCATGATGGGCGCTAAAGAACGTGCTGTGACATCCGTAATTCGGGTCATTCTAACTATCCTCTCGGGGGTGAGGTGTACCTATTGCTTCCAACCATCCGTATATTGCGGCCGTTGGACACCTGCGCCCTCGTGATAGGTCTTCATGATGCTGGCCACATATCCAATCTCTCCGGTATCATCGTAGATCCATCTTGCGCATCTGAATTGCCAGTCGAATACAAAGACTGCAAGTAGATCAGATCCCGAGCATTACTGAAAAGCTTGGCTTGCTAGGATTGCCGACGAGACATGTCGAGTGATTGTCAGACAAGGTTTCATGCAATTTTGAATCGACATGTTAAGCACCAAACTCTCTATATGAATACTATCATGTAATCAGCACATGTCACTCGAGAATTGCAGTGGTTTACTACGTGGATGCATGAACGTCGTCCAGGGTCTACCTACTTTGAGTGAGGATCGATGTTGCTCCGATTTAAGAATAGGCAGCCGGGAAAATAGTGGGGCTTCCCGCAGCCTCGTGCATAACCAATCCGATCTCTCTTTTCCTAAAAATGTTTGACAGCTCTAAACGCAGACATCATGACACTCCGAGGACAGCAGTTCAGTATAGACGACTTTGACGCCCAAAACTCGCCAGAAGTCGACAGTGCTCCCAAGGTCTTCAATCCATTCAACTTTGTCGCCGACGTCCAGGAACGCAAGCCAGCAGCCGCACCCGCGCCGCCGCAACCACCCGCCTTCAAGAACTCGACAGGTGGCTTCCCTGCACATCGCAAGCGCAACGTACAGTCCAGGTTCAAGAAGAGTAGACAACAGGATGTAGAGTCCATCGTGCCAACACCACAACCTCAGCGCAACGACCTGGAACACGACGATGACGATTTCATGACTACCGAGAGGCGGCGCATAGATGAAGAGAACCGCCAAAGGATCGCTGAGATGTCGCCTGAGGAAATAGAAGAGGAGCGAAGAGAACTGCTTTCGTCACTGGATCCTTCTCTGATTCAACGCCTGCTGGGTCGCGCGACCATCGAAGAAGGTGGAAGTAACGAGGATTTCCCTGGGCTGCAAGAGAAGATAGAAGAGACAAAGCAGGAAGCCAAACCACAACCAGACGTCACGAAGCCTCGTAAGACTGTCAAGTTTGCTGAAGTGGAAGACGAGCCGATAGGCGCAGAAGTCGGACATGGTACTCGCAATGGAAATGATACTTCTTCAAAACACCACACGCACGATCATTCTGGTCACGAGGCCGCAGCAGAAGTTGCCCTCCCAACAGACTCAACCATCCACTTCCCGCGACCTCCTCAACCACCATCACTCGACCCTTCAGATCCGAACTTCCTCGAAGATTTGCACGAAAAGTACTTTCCAGATCTACCCGCCGACCCAGAGAAGTTGGAATGGATGACTTCTACGCCGAAAAACGCGTATTCAGCGTCTCAGACATCCCTTGATCCAAAAGATATTCGTTTTGCATTCACTGGCGCGTTGATTCCTCCGAGTCTTGCAGCAGAAATTCCGGTCACGATGGGTCTGCATCATCACGGCGATGCTCCTGACGCTGCGGGTTATACGATACCCGAACTCGCCATGTTGGCCAGGTCCAGCGTACCTGCCCAACGATGTGTAGCTTTCCAGACGCTCGGACGTGTTCTGTATAGACTCGGGAAGGGCGAGTTCGGTGATCCTGGAGAAGAGGGTCAAGGCACAATCGGCGCTAAAGACACGCTCGGAGAATTGGCAAGAGGACTGTGGTTTGAAGTCAAGAAGGAGAGTGTGCTTGAGATCTGTCTAGCTGAGAGCGATGGCAGAGGCGCTGCAGGAGGAAGACATATGGGCGCAAAGTCCTATGCTACGGAGGCTGTCTGGCTCTGGCAACAGGGTGGTGGCCGCCGATGGAAGGCCGAATAGAGATATACGTTAACAACGAAGTCATGAAAGAAGCATTTGCATCTCAAACATGTCTCAGTGTCTTATATGCTTTTGTGTAACGACAGCCGTCTCGGAAGAGATATATTTCCGAAGTACTCTCGAGGTACAGACTTAGACATCACATACCATAAATCTGCCAAATAACTATATGACTCTATGGTAGCAGACGCAGAGAGAGATGGAGAAGTGACAGTCGACTTGCAACTGTGGGAGTCGGTTCACGAGTTCATGAGCAGGGTTGCCATCTCATCATCTGGATCATACCATTTTGCAAGCATGGCAGAACACAGACTGGATTTTTGTCCGAGTTCGTCATCTGATTGCATCATTTCCATAACCAGTGCATGATGTATTGGTTCGTAGAGGTCTTGTGGCTGGCGATGGTCTTTCCAAGACTTTTTTGAGAAAGAGGGAGAGATCAGCAATGGACAGCACATCGAGCTTAGGTGTTCTATCAATCAGCACATACAGACGTCTGAGCATTCAATGATACAAGACATCCAGTGGTCAAACTCTTGCCCGCGATATGAAGGTGAGATATAAAAATGTGTCACGGGCGGGCAAGGAGTAATCACGCAAGCGTCTGACAGAAGGGGAAGGCACGGCCGACCACGGCGTTGAGAACGGGTGGAGCGACGACGCCTTGTAACTTTCAACATCCCTCGACCATTCCTCTTTGCTTTTCGAATCAATTCACTTTCGAAAGTAAAGATGGCCGACGCAGTAGAAGAGGTTGAGAGAGAAGGCGGAAGTCGCGCCGTCAAGGATCTGTTTGCGGGTGCAGTCGGTGGTGTTGCACAAGTGTTGATTGGTGAGTAAACTTGGCGAACATGGGGGGAGTCATATCGAGGACGAGAGTGAAGAGAACAGAAAGAGCAAGGGGTGATTGATTGACCAGACGTGTCTTGGACAAGCTCAAGAGGAAGAGAGTATATTGCTCGGGGACAAAATAATGATCACGATGATACTTGAGTGCACGCTGACAATGTTCATCTTGTAGGACAGCCTTTCGGTAAGAGCTCTGAACACTCTGGAATGAAATGTGGTTTTGATACAGTCCGACAGATATTGTCAAGGTTCGCCTGCAAACAACGACGCAGTACTCGGGCGCAGCAGATGCTGCATCCAAAATCTTGAAGAATGAGGGTGCAGCTGCTTTCTACAAGGGCACGTTGACACCACTTATTGGTATCGGTGCATGCGTAAGTAAACACTTTCACTCACCCGGCAGCATTGGCAGAAGATGAAACACAAAAAAAAAGCCAGTCTAACATAGTCAAGGTGTCTGTCCAATTTGGAGCATTCCACTATGCTCGCCGCGCCTTTGAGCGCCAGAACGCAGCAAAGACCGGGGGAGTCCTTGAAACACCCCAGCCGCTCTCATACGGCCAATACTATGCAGCCGGCGCCTTCGCCGGTATCGCCAACACACTAATGTCCTCTCCTATCGAACACATCCGTATCCGTCTGCAAACACAACCCCACGGTGCAGCACGCCTCTACAACGGCCCCATCGACTGCGTCAAGAAACTCTGCGCTCACGAAGGCGTGCTCAAAGGTCTCTACCGCGGCACAGGCGTGACCTGGTTCCGTGAAGCCCAGGCCTACGGTGTTTGGTTCACCGCTTTCGAATTCATGATGAACCAGGATGCCAAACGCAACGGTATCGAGCGCAAGGAAATCCCCACCTGGAAGATTGCGCTGTATGGTGGTCTGGCCGGTGAGGCCCTCTGGCTCGGAAGTTATCCCTTCGATGTCATCAAGTCGAAGATGCAGAGTGATGGCTTTGGAGCCCAGCAAAAGTACAAGAGCATGCGTGATACCTTCGCGCAGACATGGAGAGGCGAAGGCATGAGAGGTTTCTGGAGAGGATTGGGTCCTACTCTGTTGAGAGCCATGCCGGTATCCGCTGGTACCTTTGCTACGTGAGTGTTCCTGGTGGTCTCGACGTTGTGATTATGCTGACCGTCTCATTAGTGTCGAATTGACCATGCGCTTGATCAGCTAGACGCGATTGGCCTGTACTCAGGGGCCTTGGGAATAGCTCCTTTGTCAAAAGAATAATACAAAAGTGATTTTGAAACTCTCGATTCCGAACAAGTGGTATAATACAAGAAATGTTGGTTTGCAAAGGTTAGATTTCCATACACACCAACTCAAATGAACGCCAGGCTTTTCTCCGTCCCAGAACCCAATTTTATGCTTTACATGATACAGTTTATACAATAGGCGACTATGAGGGGCGTCTCGGAGGCAGCGCGAACTCGCCTTCATCAGCCGCAGGTGCGTTCTTGGCTGCTTCGTCCAGCTTGCGTAGAACCTCTTGGTCTTCGGCAGACAATTCCTCTCCGTATGCCCTTCTCTTGAGCGCGACCATTCTGCTAAGCGTGGCGTCGGCAGCGTTCTTACGCATCTTGAGAGCGCTACGGTAACTGCCGCCTTCGTAGGGGTTCTCACCCTTACCACCATCCTGGGAGTGCAGTGCAGCAGCTTCCTGTTGAGTGAGTGGCTCGTCCATCATGTCTTGTGTTTCTGCTTCAAGCTCGACTGCAGTCTCGGTATCGATCGGCTCGCTCTCAAAGTATGTCGGGTCGCCTTCAACTGGAATATTCAGGGCGCGGTGGGTGCGGCGGAGATTGTCTCTCAATTCAGCCATATCCGCTGTCTCGGGTGCTTTCTGGTCAGGGTAGTGCATCTCAATGGCAGCACCCGTGGCCTCCTCATCGAAATCAGCGAATTGAGCGTACTCGAATGCGCTCATCATTGTCGTGTCAGCCTTCTCTTGGATTCTTGCGTCTTCATCGGCAGGGGCGGACGAAGTAACGATGCGTTGGTCGGCGTCCTGGTCGAAAGCGTTGTTTCTGGCAAACGAACGTTCGGCTTCGTAGGCAGCGGCAATCTGGTCAGCAGTTGGGGGAGCCAAGTTGTGGCGTGCTGCGTATGTGACAACACCATTGGCAGCCTGACCAAGACGAGATTTCAAGCCTGACTCTGCGGCACGTCCAAGAACGCCTCCGATGAGGTTGATGCAACGAAGACTAGCACTGGTCAGTGATCACGTACACAAAAGCAGAATAAAGCATATGTACCTGTCATCGTTGGCGGGAATGGGGTAGGTGACCCAGGTGGGGTTTGCGTCAGTGTCAATGACACCAATGGTGGGAATGTTGTTCAAGCCACACTCGTGCAACAAGACGTAGTTCTCCAGCGGGTTCAGGCAGACGACCAAGTCGGGCTTGAGAGCACCCTTTGCTTCGAGCTGCTCTTCGAAGCCCTTGATCTCCTTGTCATTCTCGTCAACGACTTTTGTACGGCACCTGCCCAAGATCTGAGCACCATTGGTAATGCTTCCAGGAATCCAGCGGTCGAACAGATGGCAGCCGCCAGCGAGCTCAGCTGCCTTAACAACAATTCTCTCTTGTCCCTCACGAGTACCGACGAACAGGATCAAACCACCACGTTGAGCTACACCACGAACGACAGAACATGCTCTGCGCAAGTGAGAGGCGGTCTGGTCAAGCGAGATGATGTGGACACCCTGACGTACACCAAAGATGTAGCGGGCGTTGGCGGGATTCCAGAGCGACGTAGAGTGACCCAAGTGGGATTGTGAGGCAAGGAGGAGTTCGAGGGAAATCTCATCGGGCGAGGGCGGTTGGGTGAGTTGGGTATGCGGCTGGTACTTGGGCGAAACAACGGATCCAATGCGGTTGGTGACTTCTTGGTGGTGCTTGAAAGCGCGGTAATCACGAGCGACCTGGTCACCGTCTACTGGAGGTTGAATGCGCGAGGAGAACGAGTACGAGGCGGGGTCAATGGGTTGGTTCTGTTGCAGGCAAGTGGCTGATGAGTGAAGGCATCGTGCGGGCTTGGCCACCGCTCTGCGGCCTGCTGAGATATAAGTATTGTACGCTGGGGACACGGAAAGAGAGGCGACGTACCTTGGCGTAAGGCTATTGATCGTAGAATCATTAGGAGCTGACGGTCGTGGAGCGGAGAGTGAATGGACGAAGTCACAGTGCACGGCGGAACATTTCGAGATGCGCGAAGGGAAACTGCGATGGACGCGGCCTTGGCGCAGCCTCGCAGCTGCCCGCCGACCATGCATGATGCACTTTCTTGTTGGACTTTCTTGTATCAGTCAGTCAATCGCCGAATTGCCAGGCGCCTTCCATGCCATGTCGACTCCAGCCGTACATCTGGATCTCCGATGACACCCTCGCTGCCGCCTATCGTCGCTTTGCCAATATCTGTCTGGTAAATCACAGCCATACCAACACCAGACGCCATGGCAGCAACGTGCCGGGGCCATTGGAGTCCCGTCGTCGCCTTGCCAGGAGACGCATGGCTGGGCTCAGTATGCCCGGTCCCTCTCCAGGCCTGATGCCTGACTTTGGCGCTCTCTTCGGCTCTGGCGGTCTTGACATGACCTCGCTGTGGGCTCCACCGAGTACTGCACAGTCGCGTGCCCCGAGTCCACCACACAACACTCCTCCCGCTCTTCCAATACCTCGGACGCCTCCCATGTCTCAAAACCCTTGTACCTCTCGTGCCGCTCCACCACCGCCCACGTCTCCACTATCTTTCAAAGAGTACAGAGTTCTACTGGCTTCATGTCGCACCCTGGACTCATTGGCTCAAGCATATACTAGCATGCACTCTGACTCTGGTGTCTCACAAACCTTCAGCAAAGCCGCTTTCTACTCCTTGTTATACCAGTCCACTCCTGATCAAGTTTTGGCCTTCCTGCAGAGCGACTTGGACCACCAGGACAATCGCAACATCCATACATACCTCGTCCATCTTTTCGCTACAAAGAGCCCTTTTGAGCAGGTCATGGACTGCGTTCGTCTTGTGTGCGATAAGATCGCCTTAGGCACTTTACCGGAAAAAGAGTTGTCGGACATCCTCGAAATACCGAGAGAAACTGCAGGAGTTGATGATCGATTACTGTTGGAGGTCAACTCAATGCTTCTTGAATCCTTGGAGGACGTTTATGCTCCAAACAACCCTCCAGAGCGTCTTGTCATTAAACTGCTCAAGAACTCACTTTCTCTACCTCCGTCGCCAGGTGTTTCCAAGCTCATAGCTGCAGCTAGTCCACTTTCTGGAGCTATGGCCCCTCGACTCATGGCCAGGCACCTCAGAGCAGCCATATCTCGATCTGGACCTTCAGATCAGCTGATGCCCATCTTGAGCATGATCCCCTCTGCATATTTTGACCGCGTCGTAGAACATGCTACCAAGAAATTCATCGGCAAAAGTCTCGAAAATCCAAAGGTTGCCCGCAACAGTTGCATCGAGAGGCTTAATCGTTGGCTTGTAGATCTCGGTCTCTTCTATCCCTCGATCTATCAGCCTTATTCAATGGGTGCCACGGTTCTTTACCCTTTTCTCGCTCTGAAATTCACCATCGCTGAGCTTGGTACCCACCTACGGTCCCTCCACCCCACAGATGCCGCTACAATTGTCTTACACAATTGGATAAAGCCTTCCATACTGGAAGTACCGGACCCTGAGATATCAGAATTAGACATCACAGAGTTTGACATTGCAGTTGCAACAAGCAACACAACGCCAAACACAGTATGCGACCTACCATTACAACCTCCACCAACCGTCCACAGTCGGCATGGCGCCAAGGTTGAAGATCCCTTCCAAACCTATGGACTAGGATATACCATGTCTCGGTCCCCTGATCGGTCACGTACCCACCGAGCGACCCTCGAAGAACGTCAGGAAATTTTCGAAACCATTGCATCGACGCTCCATGATCGCTGCAAGCCAGACCGGAATGGTGTCTACCCGAGCCGGGGTGGAGCCTGGTTTCATCTATTCACTTTGTTGAGCGAAAACAAGATTGACTATGCTGGTTGGCTCAGTGATTTGTTTCAAGTGCTGAAGCATCACAAGTCACCCGTGTGGACATATAATCTGTTTGCCAAGCTTACTAGAACCAACGTTCGCATCCCTTATCCGGTGGCTGTGGATATCATACGATATTTCATCGATATAGGGAAAACACAATGGGCGTTGGACGTCTTCACCCGTTCGCAAAGCCACCAATGGCTTTCGAGTGTACCGGAGTTGTTGTTCGCTCTGACCGACAGTCGCGCGGTCAGGTCTCAAGCTGTATTCGATTTGCTGATACGACCGGACTATGCAAACTCTCTGCCAACGCAATTGCGTTCAATAACCAACAACCCTCTGTCACACGAGAGGATACAGCTGGTGCATCATGTCGCGTACGCCATGGCCAAGTCGCCACTATTGACCTCACGAATGGCCTTCAGGAAGGTATGCGATTGTTTGAACTATCTACAGGACCGAGGCGCACCACTTTCAAGCCTCATGTCTCGGGCTCTTGTCTATGCTGGAGTGACTCGTCCGCTCCGAGAAGGTATCTGGCTCAGTACTGAGAAGTTCCAATGGATCCTTGCATTCGTTCGTCGTCTCGAAGGCGATGAAGTGGCAGACAGCCTCGATGAAGCGGCCTTTACGCTCAGGAGTGAGAACCTTGGGCTAGATGAGGCACGAATGAAGCCATTGGACGAAATGGAACAGGAAGCAGATCACATCGCTTGGGAGTATCGAAAGCGGTTCGGTCACAAGTCTCGTCGATCAGAGAACATCACGTCACCCTACAAAACCGTCACACCCAAGGTGACTAGAGTCCAGAGAAGACTTGAGTTTGCTGCAACGATCTCGCGGAAGGAAATTAAGTAGTTGATGTATACCTTTGTAGATACCCATAGAAGTTCCGATGAGAATGAATTTGATGTTAACAGAACGATATTCACAATACCTTCGGGTCATGCTTTCATGATACCACGCCCGCCTCTAACAAAGGGACTCGCAAAAGGATGATAGGGAGACAAGCATCGAGGTGATCTCCAGCCTCGGCCTCTGCCGCGGTTCTACCTCGTGGTAGCAAAAGCAAAAGGAGATATCGACGCCCATGTGGTTCGAACACATGCCTCCGAAGAGATTAGATTACTGAAATTGATTCAAGTCTAACGCCTTAGACCACTCGGCCAGAGCGCCACGATAGAGAAATTGCTTGATTATCTAGATAATATCCCATTTATCAACAAGAATAGGTCCAAAATTCTACTAGTAAAGTGGACAGCCGCAGTTGGAGGAGCCCTGCGGGAGCATACTCAATCTGGAGACAGGACGGAGTTAAGGTCACCCCGGTTGAATGTGATGCATGTCGCATGCGATTCCGAGGTTTGCGACAAGCCGAATACCATCTTCATCACAATATTTCTCGCATCACAGGCAATGTAGCCACAAGCCTGTCATCATGGAGAACAAGTCACAGTCCCCAGTGGTCACCAAGAAGCACTCTCTCGCCGACATCCGCTTTCCATCTCCAGGCTCGGTATCCACACATGGCTGCGGTATGACGATCATGCGACAACTTGCTCGCACCACGTCTAACACTTCTTAGATCATGTCAAGAGCCAACTTGAAGCCTCACAGCCCGATCTGATCAAACGATACACGACTTTGATGCAAACAGTACACAAGAATGGCGCGATCGGCCCACACCTCTCCAAATCACCAGCCATCTCGCTGCGACCTACCTACCTCTGTCTGGAATGTTCGAGCGTCTTCCCGGTAGAACAGCGTGGACAGCACGAAAAGAAGCATATTCTCTGTAAGGACATGGATACACATCAGATCAAGCAACATGTTCTGATGACAGGCTAGGCGTGGAATCAAGCAAAGGCAATGTTTACTGTCGAGAGTGCGAGGATTTTGTCTATGACAATGCTCTCGAAGAGATACGCACTCAGCAAGGTATGAGTACAAGAGAGAGACACAAGGCAGAAGACTAACCGCTTCGCAGGCAAGAAGCGCAAGCACGCCGTCTTCATGTCAGACGTCGACAGCAAGATTCTCGCCGCAAACGCCGCACCTACACCTTGCCGCGCCAAAGGCCTCCGTGGACTCTATAACATGGGTCAGACATGCTTCATGTCGGTCGTCCTCCAGTCCTTGATCCACAACCCCTTCATCCGCGCCTTCTACCTTTCCGTTGGTCACCGCTCCCTCGACTGCGAACGCGAAGCATGCACCTCCTGTGCCCTTGACGACATCATCACCGAGTTCCACAGCACCGAAAAGGCAGAAGGTTATGGTGCAGTGGCCATGCTCCAAGGGAGCTGGAAAGGAGGCGGTAACCTGGCTGGCTACCAACAACAAGATGCCCACGAGTACCTACAGTTCATCTTGAACTCGCTGCATACCACAAATCTCGAAGAGGACGAGAAGGAGGAAAAGGCCGAAGACTGCCACTGCGTCATTCATCGTGCCTTCTGTGGTCTGATGCGTAGCACTGTCGTGTGTTCAAAGTGCAAGAACGTTACAACCGCGCTGGACCCTTTCATGGACCTCTCTCTCGACCTCAAAAGTTCTGCACCCAAGAGGAAAAAGAACGACCCACCCGTAGCGCCTCAAGCCATCGATCTGACCGAGTGTCTTGATCGTTTCACAAGCCCCGAAGTACTGCAAGCTTCAGATTATCGCTGCCGAGAGTGCGACAGCCAACAGACGGCCACCAAACGACTTGCTCTGGCACGACTACCACCTGTCCTCCCGATACACTTGAAACGCTTCTCACATTCAAAAACCTCGTCTACGTCCATCAAGCTTGATGCGAAGGTGCACTTCCCAACCATATTGGATCTTCAACCATACGTTGGTCGCCCACGCTCGAAGAAGGGCGGCAACGAAACAAACGGAGCAAAGAACGGTGGAGACGACAAGGGTACATCTCCCAGGCCTATGTATGAGCTCAGCAGTGTCATCGTACACAAGGGCAAAATGGATAGTGGACATTACGTGAGCTATGCCAGAGAGGGTGACGAGTGGTTCTTGTTTGACGACAGCAAAGTCGTCTTGGTCGAGGAGAAAGAAGTCTTGGCTGCAGAGGCGTATATGCTCTTTTACATTGTTCAGGAGATTGAGGTATAAGCTATCGGGCACTGTTGGCGTCAAGGGGAACACCTTATCCACGGAAAATGTCAAGTAGCATATTAGCAGGCTAGGAAAGGCGTTGGTGGCGAGATTTGGCGTATTTGGTAATCAGCAGCTGTACAGACTCGATGGGCTGACGGTATTATCAAGCATCGACTATTTGATCACAAAGCAGGCTTGGACTGTAGAAACCATGCTCCCCCGTCCTCGAGGACTTTGCCTTCCTTCTTCAACTTGTCCAACACTTGCAAGACACCTCTTTCCGCTGGTGCATGCAAGTTCTCAGGATAGCCTTTGTAGATGGCCTTGACCAGATCCATCGACTGCCACCCTTTTTTGCCCTCCTGAGTTTCCCGACTCAACACATCAACAATCTGTCCCTCTCGTTCTTGTCGATGATGGATGTATTCCCGTATCTTGGCCTTGCCATCCTCAATCACAGGTCCATGTCCTGGGTAAGCGCGACCAGTGAATTCGTTCTGCATCTTTTGCAGACTGTCCATGTAGGCGGACAGATCTTCGAATACTGCTGTGCCCTGTCCTAGCACATTATCTCCAGTGAACATTGCGTCTTCCTCTTCCAAGACCAAAGCCATGTGATCGGTAGTATGGCCCGGACAATGAAAAGCCCTCAACGTAGCCCCCTGCGTCTTGAAAACCTGCCCATGACTGATATCCGTCTGGTTTTCTGCAGGCTCGTTCTTGTATACTTGGATACTGGGGATGTGGGAGAGTAGATCGGGGATTCCTCCTACGTGATCTGGATGCCAGTGGGTGAGGATTACTTTGTCGATGGAGGCTTTTTCTTGCTCCAAGGTGGTTTTTAGAGAGGTTAGCCAGGAGGGTTTGCCTTCGCCCGTGTCGATTAGGAGGCGTTTGGATCCTTGGCCTACTAGGTAAGTGTTTGTTCCTATTTTTGATCTCAATGTTAGATGTTCTTCCTTCTCTCTGGAGAATTTGTTCTGGCGTACCTTGAAGTGTGAACTTGAGGGGCTTGTTAGCCAGGTTCCCATCGTCAAGAACATGTGGTTCTCACCTTTCCTGGGTTGCCGCCTAGTATTCTGATTACTCGTGAACTGATCCGCTCGATTTCTGGTAGATGTACAAGGCTTGATGCCATGGTTGATAAATTGCAAGCTGCGGTGATGTTTTTGACGTGGTTATGACTGCTTGTAGGATGATGCGTCAGATAGCCACTTTCTCTGACAATTCATATGATGGTTGATATTCAATTGTCTTCGATTCGTGTCAGGCAGTCGTCCTCAGATGAACCTCGGCTCTGCATACTATCGAAATAGAGATGTTTGGCAGAATCCGACGGACAGGGTGGCCTTGGATCTCTTATAAAGCCAAGACAAGCCTGTTCGAGCACAATTCTGGTGCTTTGGGGAGGAAAACAAATCATGCGAGAACCCTCTGGTCCAGAATTTTTTTGCATCCAACCATTCAATAGACGAACGACAACTGTAGCAAAGATGGGTCTTACTGACGATTTCGATGAGGACGACCGTCCGTGAGTTTTTGCAGAAAAAAAACCAGTCTTCTGATAGATCATATACTGATGTTTGGTCCGATAGTCAACTCGATCCTTCCACCCTTGCCCTGCTTCAAGAGTTTTATACCGAGAGAGACGAACGGGAAAAGCAGTTTGAAGACCTAAAGTCAAAAGCCGAAGATGAATTCGACAGCTCGAAACCTCTATCTATGGATCTGTTCACCGAGAGTTGGCAGGACAGCCAGTTTTGGTACAAGGATGAGACGGCAACGATTCTGGCCGAGCAGTTGTTGGATGGCGTGACAGAAGATAGCAAGATTGCTGTTGTCTCTGCACCAAGTGTTTACATTCAGTTGAGAAATTTGCTTGTGAGTTTTCGGCTTGCGAAACAAGACCAAAGGGGTTCCAAATACTGATTAAAAGATGCAGAATGACCGTGAGAAGTACCCGATACGACCGAAGCTCATGCTTCTGGAATTCGACGAGAGGTTCGGAGTATTCAAGGATGACTTTTCGTTCTATGATTACAAGCAGCCTACCAAGTTGGATCGTAAGGACTGTTCAGCCGCCAACATAAGATCAAGCTAACAACAGTGGCAGCCAGTCTTAAGGGCTCCTTCGACAGAATCATCTGCGATCCTCCATTCTTGAACGAGGACTGTCAATCAAAAGGTGACTAAGTTGCTTCTTCTCTGTTCTACAAGAACGATATACTGATGAAGCCCCATCACAGCTGCACTCACTGTCCGCTGGCTGGCCAAGACATGGGAGGCCCCTCTCAAACTCGTCCAATGCACTGGAGAGCGCATGGAGTCGCTGGCTCACAAGTTGTACGGCAAGGCTGGCATGCGTACCACTACTTTCCGTCCAGAGCACTCGAAGGGTCTGAGCAACGAGTTCAGATGTTACGCCAACTTTGAGTGTGATGCGTGGAAGTTTGAGCCTTGAGCAAGCAATCTGTCGTAGATGGCAAGGTCAATAGCAAAGCCAGAGTAGAGAACTTGATTGTGGGAGTATTCCAGGTTCTGATAAAGCGGAAGTCACAAGGCAAAAAGCATTTTAGACAGGTTTTGGAAGAAGCAGGTGTTCCGAAAAAAGGCAGGGAAACTCACGTCAAAGCTCCACCCCGCAGTCGTCACTTCTTCGGCTGGCATTCGGACGAGTGGTGGAGGGGTCCTCTACAGTACTTCTGTTGATCTGTATAGCCCACATTCATTGTAACACCTCACGGACTTTACATACCAATCCCCAATCACGAACCTCACTTCACAATCATGGCCGCTGCCTGCATCTTCTGCAAGATCATCAAGGGTACAGAACCCCCTTCACACCCAAAAAGCTCCCAGAGCAAACACCACAAGAAAACTAACACCACCAAAAGGCGACATTCCCTCGATGAAACTCTTCGAAAGCGAAAAAGTCTTTGCCTTTCTCGACATCAACCCTCTGAGCTACGGTCACGCTGTTCGTCTCCCTTCCTTTCCACCCCTCCAAACCCACCCCACCACTAACAACCAAATCAAACAGCTCGTCATCCCCAAACACCACGGCGCAAAACTCCACGACATACCCGACGACCAACTCACCGAAATCCTGCCCGTGGCAAAGAAAATCGCTCAAGCCGTAAACGCGAGCGACTACAACATTCTTCAAAACAATGGCAGGATTGCCCATCAGGTGGTGGATCATGTGCATTTCCACATGATCCCCAAGCCGAATGAGAAGGAAGGGTTGGGCGTTAATTGGCCTCAGCAGCAGGGTAATCAGGATAAGCTCAAGAAGCTCAGAGAGGAGATTTTGGCAAAGATGTAGAGGAAGAGGAAAGAGCATAGATACACAGAGACATGAGATATGAATGGAAGCTTGGAAGTTGAGATGATCGATGGTCTTGCCTCATGGGAGTCAGGCTGATGAGATCACATTGGCAAAGGTAGAAGAGAAACGCTTGGAATTGCACATCTACACTTTTAGAGGTTCCTTTCGACTCGCGAGTCTTTAGTCCTGTTTGAACATGCTGTGGTGGTACCGTTCACCCTATGAAGCCACTGCACAGAGCAAGCCCTCCACATACCCATGCCGGCCACCATAGCACCCATACGGTGACTCCCGTCCACACTCTTTCCACTCTCCACGCCCAAGCCGCAGCTGCAATGACCTCGTCGAAGCCCTTGCCCGTTACAAGCCCCAGAACATGTAAGGCAGCTGGTGGTGAAGTAGCGATCATGACCGCCACAGACAGCACTCCCAACACAACCTTCACGGCAATTGGCCACGTTTTCGGAGGTGAGAAGGGTCGGACAAAAGACAGCGGAGAAGCCAAAAGCCCGACAAAGAGAGCTTGTGAGAAGTTGAGTGTTGCGAGAGTAGAGAGGGCGGCACCGAGTAGAAGCAAGGAGAAGCATTGGATGAGAGTAAAGGTCCGAGGTGGAAGGCGGAGAGTGCTGCGAAGGCCGAATGCAAGAATCGCAGGCATGGTGATTGTGGGTATTACGAGAGCCGATAGCATTGTGAGAGACGTCTAGGAGACATTAGCAGGAGTTAGTATGACATCGCGAATGGTTCATACCTTCTCCGGGATCTGATTCAAGATATAAAATGGCACCAGGCCCAAAGCATGAACGCCGAGAACGATGGCCAGAGGGCTAAACAGGTCCCTCTGAACCACCTCAAGATCTGCAGAAGGCACCAGAGCCACGTTTTCTCCTTCTTTGACAAGAGTCATGTCAGGCTTCTTCTCGCTCTTGGGAGAGGCCGGGTTAGGACTCTGGCGTTCTGGTCGACCGCTTTGCACCCAGAGTAGGATACAAGTGATGGTAAAATTTACTGCAATCAGCATGGCGCTAGGCAGGTAAGTACCAATGCTCACGAAGCGGTTGGCTTGCATGAGCAGATAGAAGAAGAAACTCTGGTGCAAATGCTCGAGGAGGTTGTTCACGCTGCGAAAGAGACTCTCGACAGTCCTTCCGAGCGATATCTCATCATGCCAGCCATCACCAACCGTTTGCAGAGTGATAGCATCAATGTGGTAAGGCATGAAGACGCTATGAGGACCGCTCGCATGACCTACAGCTTGGTTCATCATACCCCTGAGCATAGTATCGAGGCGTTCACGATAGCTGTCCTTGTGATCCCACATGCGCTGGATAGTGCAACTGATGCCGAGTTGACCCTGAGCAATGTTGACAGCAGTGTTGACAAGATCAAGGTTGGGCAACTGGCCGTTGATGCCGTCGTATACAACATGGAGTTTTTCGAAGCGATGGCCCCATGGACCAGCAGGGTAGTCAACAGCAATTGCGGCTTGTAGAGCACCAGCCTTGATGTTCAGGGCCTGTACGGCAGTGGTATCGTGCGTGTCGTGGTAGGCATCGACCCAGGCGTGCGGACCATAGGTGCTGTCCGAGGGAATCAAGACGATGATATCCTTTGACCAGATGGACCACCTCTTGAAATATCTTGCCAGAGTCAAGAGCAAAGCGACACCGGAGTAGTTGATCTTGTCGTCCATGTTTCTCCATGCAGCGATCAGGACCATTGCTTCAGTGGCGTCCGCTCTGGGACCTTGAAGGAGAGCATAGACATTCTGGCCCGTCTTGTTTTGACCCGAGATGTCATAAGAGTAGTTTTGAATATCGGGCTTCAATCCATTGGCGCCGAGCAGATGGTATAGCTTCTGGGAGCGGTCCTCGGGGGAGAGCTGGTCCATGTCGGCGACCTCCTGTCTGTATGCGCGAAAGACATTGTGCTCGCTGCCACCAAAGTAGGTGTGGACCTGGCCGGGCAGGATGGCGTTCTCGGAGACATAGGTGCGGCGTGAATATTCGTCGAGGGGCAGCAGCAACAACCAGGCGACGCCAATGACGATGCACAGCAGCGACAGGTACGGCGGGATGCGGGCCAGACGGCGACTGTGTCGGAGACTGAGCAGTCCTGCTTCAGACGGGACACGAGTTATTACTTGCTTGTCCGTCTAGTTGCTATGGCCATCTTACACAGTAGGGCTGCCATGATTGACGACAGACGGCGACTTCAGGAGGTGGTCGCGGACAGGAGGGTCAGGGCGTGTTTTCGAGGGGGGACAAATCCAAGTCTAAGTCTCCGCCGACGCGACCCATCTTGACCTCTGTCTTCTCCTGACCCTCTCGCTCCTCGACCAAAGACATGCCGTCCTTCTCGCTGCCCCAGTTCGACGCCCGTCGCGTGCGCTCGTATCTGTTCCGTCTGCCGCTGTGCACGCGTGCGCTTCTCGTCGTTATAGTCGCTTTTTGGATTGCCAGCCTTAGACTGGCCTGGTTCCAACAATGGGCCGCTCTGATACCGAATGAGATGAATCTGGGAACCAGTATCTACCGTCCTTCTGTGTCTCGTCGCTGCTCGTCTGACTCCCATGCTAGTGTACCGATTGAATACCTTTCCTCTGCTGCATGTGGGCTTCGTACACATGATCCTCAACATATTCGCTTTGGCTCCGCTGCTCGAACGCTTCGAGGCCGAGAATGGCTCTCTCCCGACTCTGCTCCTCTTTACTGGCCGTTCGTTCATTCCGCTGTCCTCAATTGGCTCCCCCTCTAACTAGTCTGCTAGCATTCGGTCTTCTCCCTGGAGGAAGCTACACCTTGATTGAGCGCTTCATTTTCAGATCAAACACTGCTGTCCAAGGCGCAAGGTCAGACGCTTACCACCTTTCTACATTTGCTTCCGCTAACCCCGTCTGTAGTGTCTGGGTCTTCCTTCTCCTGGCTTCCGAGTCCATCAAGACGTACAAACAAAACCCCAACTTCGCTCTCGGTCCTTACAATATTCCCACCTGGACCGCTCCCCTTGTCCTCAACCTTTTCGTCGCCGTCCTTGTTCCCAACACTAGCTTCCTTGGTCACTTGTGCGGTCTCGCCGTTGGATACCTCTGGGGCTTGGGCTACGTTAAATTCCTCGTACCCAACGAGAAGATTCTGCGATGGATCGAGGGCAAGCTTAACCTGCTTGGTCGCCTTCCTCACTACGTTTCAGTCGACCAAAAGACATATGGAAGATATGGTGTGCTGCCCACAACCGCAGCGCCTAGGCCCGTTCCCACTCTGGCGCCCCTGGGAAGTACTCAAAGACTTGGTCCTTGATTTGCATTTCACAAATGAAAGCTAGATATACCACCCCTTAATCTTCCAACTTGGGTACCACTTTCTCAAGCCATTTACTCAGGTCCTGCAAGACAGCAGGTGATAGCGCATGCGCCAAGCCCTCATACTCTTTGATCTCCAGGGCTCCATCGTCGACGCCCAACTCCTTCAATTTGTTCAAGCCTTCGGTCCATTTGCTACGTGGGATCAGTCTGTCCGATGTTCCGCGTCCCAGAAACATGGGTACATGGCCGACAACGTGAGGTAGTCCTGCATGGGTGCGTAACTTTTGAATAGTCTCGGGCAGCGGTAAATAGCCCATCAAGCCGACGATGCCTGCAAGCTTTCCGCTGTAGCGCGAAGTCAACTCGGTGAGCAATGCAAGAGCACAGCCTTGCGAGAAGCCTCCCAGAACTATGCGGTTGGGTGGTATTCCTCTTGATGTTAGATCGCTAATGAGCGATTCGACGTACTCGACACTTTTTATCAAGCCCTCCTCGTCTTCGTCTGCAGCCAGTTCGGGACGGCCAGCAGGGGCAGGTTGTAGAGATGAGGGTGTGTACCATGCATTCTGTCTGGCGTCCATGTCATGTGGTGCATTTGGGAAGATCCATTGCATATAGGGTAGCTTGTTTCCTTGGTGGAACTGTGTGGCTATGTCTGGATGCAGTGTGAGTTCTTATTGGTGGGCAGAAGGGACGGAGACAGACTCTCCCATCCCATAGCATCATCATCAAGGCCATGGAGAAAGATTATGGCAGCACCATGAGCGGGGTCACTGGCGGGTTTGGGAGCTGATCTGATGAGAGGAGGCTGTTGGGTCTGCATGTTAATATGGTTGTCATGGAAGGGTCGAGAGTGCGAGGGCAAAGTCGAGGCAAGCAGCATTCTTATAATTCAATTTGATTCACAGCTGCATCTCCTCTCGCCCGCCCGTCGTGTGACGGTGTTACGGTATTGAGTTACAGAGAGAGGGTCAACTGTGGGGTTGAGACTGGGGTTGTTCTGCCGAGAGAGATCCGAGGATGACGAACTGAAACCTTTTGGACAACCAACTCTCATACAATTCACAGCATGCCACACATCGAAGAGCTGCCAACGACGGCAAAGGCAGCAGCTCCGGGCTGGAGCTATGTCGTCGACACTGGCTACGACCCTTCCAAGGCCGCCATCAATCCTGCAAGTCGCAAGCGCGTGCGCGCCTCGGCCGCCGGCCTCAGTCAAGGCGACCTCACTGTCCGACAGCAGACGGCCATCCAACGACATCTAGACGACCTCGACAAGGACAGCCACAAACCCGTCAATATCGCTCCGCCCAAGTCGAATCGTCGTCAGACTCAGAACACACGCCGCATTCTCGCTTCGGGAAAGGACTTTTCACACTACCTGGACCAGGACGAAGCTGCTCTGGCGCTGAAACACCACCATGGTCCAGAACCCGACATAGAACCCCCGAAAGCACCACAAAGGGCCAGTAAGACGCCCATTGCTAGACGCAAACCACAACCAACTCCTGCTACCGTCGAAGCCAGTCCCGCTCCGACTCAACAACTGTCCAATGCTGCTTCTACCACTCCATCAGCCCCTCTGATACCTTCTTTCCTCAAGCCTTATCTCGTCGACTCTGCCGCCGACGCGAACAAACCACAACACGGTTCTCTGCTCTCGCCGCCAGCTCCACTCACAGCTACCACGGCTGAACTCGAGGCTCTGCTCTCCGCACCACAACTGTCATACAATGCTGCACGTTCTGCACCCAGTCCCGCTACTGCTCCACCGCAGAGGCTATTCTGCGAAATGTGCGGATACTGGGGTCGCGTCAGATGCTTGAAGTGTGGTTCCCGTGTCTGTGGTCTCGAGTGCAAGAGCGCTCATGAGGAGAGTAGATGCATTCGCTTCTGATTGTTTAGAAATCTTCTTCTTGCTGTGATACCCCTTTTTACCTATACCAATTTGACCGTAAGGTCCAACAACTAGAGAGTTTGTAATATAGTTTAAAAATAGACCGTACGAGTTTGCTATTCTTTAGTTACTATGCCATATATTATAGAACATTTATATTAGTTCTTATAGGTGTGGCCTAGAAAAGCTTTAGGTTAGAGACTGTGGTTGTAACAATCTGGTCCAACAGACGAGTTCCGAATGCAGAGCCTGGGAGACTGTGGTCACGCTGAACCGGTGTTACACAAACCATCGTGTGCTACCTTAGAGTAGTCATGTGGTTGGTCGGGAAGTGTCGAATAGTGAAGAAGTGAGTTGCAAGGGCAGCCAACGAAGAGGGCACGGACCACGCCCAGACTTCTACCGAGCAGTTCATTCGTTGCTGCCACCGTTGCGCTCTCTCCCTCGTTGCACAGCTTGGATCGTCTCCGTCTCCTCGAACCCCTGCGCTGTCCGTCACTCCATCGTCTTATCACCTCAAACCCATCGCCATCGCAGCAGCTTCAAGCGCAGCACACAGGTTTGGCAGGACCTTTTCTCTCATTCTCTGTCGATTCACTTGCGCAAAGGCTCCCCTTGGTTGTTCTCTGCGGGCGCGTTCCTCTCAAGCTCCTCTACACCACCCGTCCAGAGTCGTGTTATACTCGCTGCACCCTGCCCTCAGCCTCTCGTCGAACCTCGCAGCACCAGCTCCCCAGATACCAGCTATTGTCAAGTCTGACTAGCCGACATCTCTTCCGTGCACACTCATCACCCGCACTCACCAGCACTACCACCTTCCGCTTCTTATACCAGTACCACCACCTCTGCACGATCCCCATCTCGATCGCTCTCCGCCCCGTCCATCCCGATCCCGTTTTCCTTGGACACCAGCACACTCCCCCAAGTGTACGTAAAAGACGCGAATAAAAGGACCTATACAGAACAAGATTCTCGCACAATCCACTCGTAGCGTGACTTGTGTTGTACACGCTTGATCCACAACCAAACATGTCGACCTCTCCAGCTCCCGCAACTGCGCCTTCGCAAAAGCGCCCTCTCGAGGAACCCTCATCACCCAACGGTCCTACCGACCAACCCGACGCCAAGAGACCTGCTCTTGACAAGGTCAAGGACGAAGAGCCTGTAGACGAGGCTGCCCCTGCATCGCCCTCCGCCGCCGATGTCAAGTCTGAACCCGAGGCTGCTGCTGCTCCTGTTCCTGTCACCACAGATGAAGTCTCAAATGAAGGCCCTGCCGAGTCCCATGGAGATACAGTCGTGCTTGACGCTCCACCTGCTGGAATGCCCTCAGCTACTCAAGTCCTCGAGACACAGCCTGTCCAATCCACTGCTGCTAACGGCGCATCTGCTGGCGGCCAAGATCAGTACTCCGCAGCACAGCAGGATGAGAGCAACTGGTTGCACATCAGAGCCATCATCTCGAGCGCTGAAGCTGCCACAGTCATTGGAAAAGGCGGAGAGAACGTCACTCAGATTCGTCGCATGAGTGGTGCCAAATGCACTGTCAGCGACTATTCGCGTGGCGCCGTAGAGCGTGTTTTGACAGTCAGTGGTCTTGTCGACGCTGTCGCAAAGGTAATGTCTGTCCCGGGTTGTCATAGATTTTGACTAACCAGCGGCTAGGCTTTCGGTCTTATCATTCGCACACTCAATAACGAGCCCCTCGAAGCACCCTCAACTCCTCAGTCCAAGACCTATCCCCTGCGCCTATTGATTCCGCACATTCTGATCGGCTCCATCATAGGCAAGGGAGGTGTGAGAATCCGCGAGATTCAGGAAGCCTCTGGTGCTCGTCTGAATGCATCCGACTCTTGTCTGCCTTTGTCGACCGAACGTTCGCTCGTCGTCCTCGGTGTTGCAGATGCCGTCCACATCGCGACTTACTACGTTGGTAGCACACTCGTTGAGCAGCTGACCGAGCGCTTCGGAGGCGCCGCTGCTTCAGCCTACGCTACTCGTAGCGGCGCTCCTGCTGGTGTTGTGCCTGGAGGTATGCAGGTGGTTCCTTATGTTCCCCAACCTGCTGGTGGACAGTGGGGACCCCCAGACCACTTCCGTCGCCAGCCTCCTACCCAGCGTGGCCCTCCTCCTGCTGGTTATGGTATGCAGCAACAGCACCCTTACGGCGGCGCACCCACCCCTGTGCACCCTCAAGCACCTGTCCACTACCCTGCTGCATCCCCTAGACAGCCGTATGTTGGTGCAGGCCCTCATGCTCCTGCTCCTCATGCAGCTGCCTACCCTGCTCAGCCCACCGCCGCAGCAACTGCCGCCCACGCAGGTCCTCCTCAGCAGCCCATGCAAGGTATGGTGCCTGGCCAGCCTCTGACTCAGCAAATCTTCATCCCCAACGACATGGTCGGCGCTATC
Organism: Aureobasidium sp. GC_Fusr_1; assembly: GCA_026538705.1. Classification (NCBI taxonomy): domain Eukaryota; kingdom Fungi; phylum Ascomycota; class Dothideomycetes; order Dothideales; family Saccotheciaceae; genus Aureobasidium; species Aureobasidium sp. GC_Fusr_1. The sequence goes on from JALPCE010000126.1 coordinate 29,060, forward strand.
ATCGGAAAGGGCGGTGCAAAGATTAATGAGATACGCCAGCTCAGTGGAAGTGTCATCAAGATCAACGAGCCTCAGGACAACAGCAATGAGCGTCTTGTCACCATCACTGGAACTCAAGAGTGCAACCAAATGGCGCTCTTCATGCTCTATTCTCGTCTTGGTGAGTAACTCGAGTCTTTCGGAAATACTAGAACGAGAAGCTAATTTGTCAAACAGGCCAGGTTCAGGCAGGTCAAAAGTAAATGCGAAACGAAACAACCCTTCGAGCGAAATGACCACCAGGCCGCATCCGTCATTGGAGCGGGATTGGCATGAAAAAGTTGACGATAGGACCAGTCAAAAGGCAGACTTGGAATGTATTTTTAGTAGAGGCATGTTGTCGGCCAGAAACAGCGAGAAGCAGGTACGACACATTCCAATGCCACAAGCCATTGTTCACCTAGCCCCGGTTTTCCAACATCGCACGGTGATTTGTGATAGGACGCCAGTAATACAAGATTTTGACCACGAGCGATGACGATGACGATGGTGATGAATATCTACGATCATTGACAGAAAATATGAAGTATAGGATATTTAGACATGAGAGATGATAACACGATATCGTACCTCCCCAAGCAGATGCTTTGGTCGCGACGCTGGCCAGACGCCCGAGACGAGTTTCATGAATTTCCGCTTTCGGACAATCAAGAGCAAACATGGGAAGCCACGAACAAAGCACACAACGCATGCGACAGTAAGTCATGAGCACTGATTGTGGTTGATTTAAAAGAGTCTTTCACATGCGGGACATTCGCCTGGTCGTTTGCTCAACACATCACACTCTTGATTGATCACCGTGTGTTTCGGGTTTCGCTGGCGTTGGCATACTCGGGACTGCTCACACTCGTTTGTTCCACTTGACTTCTCGACTAATTCAACTGCCCACCTTGCAGAGAAGTTTTCTACATACTTTTACGTCGTTGGATGCTTGAAGAACACTCGCACAGTCAAGATCAATTCTCAAATCAATACAGCACAAAAGCAATGACGACAATTGGGTCCAACACAACCACATCAGCCATGGCAGACACACCTCTGCGCGGGACTGGGGTGCGATATGCCCCCACACCTCTCCACCCTACAGCGCGCGGCAACATTCGAACGAACTTCAAGAGTTTCCACGAGGTCGCAACTGTCGTGGTTGGTGGACAGCACGCACCAGACTCCGTAGCACGTAGCCAAGGGCAAACAACTTACACCATTCACAAAGATCTTCTGACAGCCGAGTCGCCCTTCTTCTCAGCCGCCCTCAATGGCGCCTTTGCCGAAGGCCTTGATCAAACTGTGCATCTTCCCGAGGAAAAGCCAGAGATCTTCGAGTGGTTCTTGTGGTGGCTGTACACTGGCTCGCTCACCACGCCTACGTCCACAAACTGCAGTGTTGAACCAAGACATCACAGACTCCGTGCCATGGATGCCATGCCGGGGTTTCCAGGTCAGGGACTGCCACAGCACGTAACACACACAGATGGAGATCTGCGCAATTCGGCCGGCTCGCCCAAGTACTTCCTACTACTCGATCTGTATGCTCTCTCAGACAAGCTCATGACTACCACACTCTGTAATCACATTGTCGACACGATAGCACGACTGTCCGAGAGCACCAACTCGGTACCCACGCCATCAGACACATGGATCCTTTACGATACGATCCGTGACAATGCGCCGATGCGCAAACTGATACTCGATCTCTTCGCCTACAAAAAGACAGACAAATTGCTCGAGAGCCACAAAGACGAATGGCACCCGCGCTTCCTCCGAGAGCTGGTTGTCAAGCTCAAACGACCTGGACTCGAGTCGCTAGACAGACACTCGTTGGCGCCGTGGCGACCCATCAGCTGGCAAAAGACAAAGGCGTGCGAAGCCTGCAGGGAACTACTTGCACCTAGTATCAGCAGCGAGAAATGCGAGATTTGCGAAAGAGCTTTCTGCTGTGGGTGTGCCGGTGCGGGCAGAACACCTGGGCTTGGAGGAGATGTGGGAGCTTGCAAGCCGTGGTTGAAGGGTATGTGCTCGAGATACCATGAGCATGCGCCTAGCGAGGATGATCTGAAGAGATGTGGTAGATGAGGCCAGCGAAGGAAAGATGGCGACAAGCGAAGCCAGGATCATGATGGCCTGGGGAAGATGAATTCGTTCTTGGGAAACAGATCAGGGAGAAATGTCGGCCCGGAAATATGCTGATGCGAAGATATTCTTTATGGAAAAATAGCTCGAGTGTAACTGGACTGTAATGTATCAACAATAGCTTAATATTTAATCTCGATGGAATTGTTTCAGACTCGGCAGGGCCCTGAATGTCGTGAAATGTCACAAATGTCAAAAGGCGGGATGAGTGTGGGGAAAGAGCAATTGACGCAACAAGTGCAAGCACGAGGTGGGGGCACCTTCCTTATCATCCCAACCCTCTTGCCAAAACATGGTTCACAATATAGACACAGCCGCAGCATCGCCCTCGTTCAAATCGAGCAGTATCGGCGCCCCGAGTCCGCTACGCTCTCCCCTCAGCAGGAGGGACAGCAGAGACATGGCATCGTCGCACCGCCAGTCCTTCAGCGAACGCGGCATTCCAAACTCCCCACGCCAGCGCAATCCCTCCTTGTCGCAGCAGGCCATCCAGGACCTGATTAACAACCCTCCTGTCGGTCGCAAAGACGATGCTATACCCAAGTTTGCTGGACGCGACTGGCGCAGCATCACCCTAGAAGAGATCTTGGTGCCTGACGAGGTTCGCTTCGTAGAGGTCGACAGCACCATTGAGGCTGCCACCAAGGTACACTACCATGTCTTGACCTTCATTGAAGCTGTGTCTGACGTTTCTGTAGCTGTTGATCGAGTCTGGTTCGCCCAATGTCATCCTCATCCGCGAATCTCCCTCGACACGCCAGGCCATTGGTCAGTTCGACTACGACGACCTCAATGCCTATCTCCTCCTCGTCACCGGGCTCGCTCGTCCGCAAGACTCCGACTTCGATCAAGTCGACAAGATTGTCTCCCGCGCACGCAAAAACCAGCCTGTAGAGCTTGGTCACGTCAAGAACCTACTCGGCCGTAAAGAGTCGCCTGCTTTCTGTGATGCCTCGGCCACGTTGGCTCGCGCTGTCGAGATCTTTGGTGGTGGCTGCCATCGTATCATCGTACGCGCTCCCGGCTCGGAAGATGTTGTGGGAATCTTGAGTCAATTGAGACTGGTGCGGTTCCTGTGGGAAAATAGAGCTAGCTTCCAGCCTGTCGAGCAGCTGCACAACCGTTCGCTGAAGGAGCTCGAGCTGGGAAGTCACTCAGTCATCTCCATCAATGGCGACCGACCACTAAAGGATGCCCTACTGCTCATGCACAGCGAGGGTATCACTTCGCTCCCCGTGCTCGACAACCACAAGAATGTCATTGGCAACATTTCTCATGTCGACGTGAAGCTTCTAACCAATACTTCCGCCCTCCCTCTCCTCGACTCTTCTTGCATTCACTTTATCAACGTCATTCTCTCTGAGCGTGGCATGAATCAAGGCCAGGATTCCTACCCTGTCTTCTACGTCCATCCGACGAGCACACTTACACACACCATCGCAAAACTTGTCGCAACTCGTTCTCATCGCATGTGGATTGTTGACGCGCCTTCGCCCGCTTCTTCCATCCCTCCCTCTCCACACCTTGGCCCTTCGGCCACCGCGCCTCCTCCCGTGCTCTCCCAGCTTTCAGCGACTACTGCAGGCCCGCCATACACGCCAGCTCAGCCCAATGTTTCTATATCGGCATCATCGCTACCAGGAGCTACTCTTGGAGGCCATTTGAACGGTGTTGTCAGCCTCACAGATTTACTCAACCTTTTTGCTCGCATTTCTGGACTCAGTCCATTGGATCCACATGAGACTAGACGTCGACGTCGTAGGAGCAGCAGTCACTCCTCCATGCAAGCCAGTGTCGACAGCTTCAGGAGCAGTGCTGACATTAGCCGTACTGGCAGTCAGCGCAGATGAGCATCATGACCATTAGAGTCAAATCACTCGTTCATCTTTTTACTTTATTTTTCTCTTCCATAGTTTCATGGTGTATGCAGCGAGGGCGATTTTATCAGACCACGGGGGCTTTTTGTGCTTTTTTTTGGGCGGACATTGTTTTTATCTTTCTCTACCTGTTGGGCGTGGGAAGAGCTGGATTCGATTCTATGAGGTCAGGTATGCCAGCAGTTTATTGTGTTAATTTTTTTTTTTTTTTTGGTGAAGATAATCATAGAAATTGCATGAGGACCAATCAACTCTTTTTTCTTTTCTTTCTTCTTGGTTGACTACATACTATGCACATGCTAGACCTGTACGATCTCATCTTGCTGTTGACATAGAGAAGAAGACAGGACAGGTATCACTCGACGAGGGTCGACACAAAGACCTCAGGCTCGCGAAACTAGCATGGATCGCCTTGCACATTTGTCGACCACAAAAAGGCAGATTTTCCATGTAAAAGTAGCCATATAAGATCTTGAAAAGGAGATTTTACTCGGACAATGATATAAAAAGCCACGTGTGATGCAGTAACCTAGAAATTGTAAACAAGTTGAATGGAAATACCTCACGACATGGTGACGCTGCTGTCTAGTCTTTGATGCGACTAGCGGAAATATCTTGCGATCAAAAACATTAAAGAAGGCCATGCAAGAAGCACAGATAAGAGAAGAAGCAAGAGATCGCGTAAGTGGAAGAGAAAGGACAGAACTAGAACGAAACTCATCATGAAGATGGGTATAGTGATCAGCATCTGTCAAGCGACTCATAAGAAACGAGTTACATGTATAATATCACAAAGGGGACATTCTATGTATAGTAGCAAGACAGGATGCAAAAAGGAGACATGAAACCAGCAAAAATGAAGAGATGACCTACATAAAAGTCTAGGAAACCTATGGATTAGACTCCTCCAAGAGAGGTTTGGAGATACTGCTGAGAGAACAAGTAGTGGTTCATAAGATGATAGGCACTGGCTTTGACAAGGCGACAAAAATGTCTTCGAGATGGGCAGAGAATCAAGCCTCGAAGTGGCAGAGTGAACACTATGGTTGTTCGGGATCGAGCTTGTCTGAGCATCCTGAGATTATCGAGTTTCGTTCATCACCTTGATGGGGAAACGAGCTGTCACGTAGATACTCTTCAAACCTGAGACCAAGGAATCAACAGGACTTTAGAGGGGGGTCCCAGAGTCGCACACTCGACGTCCGCAGAGATGATGTTGAGATAGGCGAGCATCAGGTGAACCAGGCAGCCAGTGTGCCCGTACATGTAGTTCCCATGGCGGCATCTGCGGCTGTCCAGTCTCGAACCATCCCAGATCCTGCTGTCGTTCAACCGACGAAAAAGAATAAGATCGCGGTAGACAGTGCATTGCTGATCAGGGAAACCTTTCTTTTGCTGCCGCGAAGCTTCCTCAATGATACCTTAGTCGGTGCAGAATTGGGGGCTGGTGAAACAAGGATGCATCAACGACAGACGTCAACGACAGGAGATGACTTGGTCGGAGGCTCTCGCTTCCCAAAGCAGTATTTTTTCATATCCCCGCTAGTTCCTGGATGAGTGTGGCTTGTGTTTCGTCTGGCTGAGGATGTGGATGGAGTCGGTCGGTTAGGACGAGTTTGCTAGGGCAAGGTCGAGATACTTCCATCGCGGCCATCGGCAAGAGGCCAGATGTGATATGGCCAGAGCTTTACGAAAGCAGAAGTCGGAGAAGCGGAATGGCGGAAGACGCATGGATCTATGCACCTACCCAGGGGGATGATCGCAAATCTGATACCGTACGTGGGGTGATGCTGACGCCCAATAGACCAATGCAGGAAGTATTGGCGAAAGACCTAGAATGCAAAGAAGCACGAGGTAGAGTGATTGAGAAAACTCAAGCGACCAATAGATTGCCTTGGCCGGGTGATGAAGAATGCACAACATACAGATGAGGGTAGATGACTGCTAAGACACGAGAGATTTGACGCCGAGTCGGTCTGTTTGTCCAAGACGGATAGAGATTCGACTGTTCTATTGGCTTGGTGACAGAGACCTCGGATCATTCGTGTGTTGGACTCGATTGACCATGTCGACATGCATCAGCCTGGTGTTTTGTCGTCAGCTGCTAGAGCCTTCCCTCAAGGGCTCGAAGGTCGCTTTATTGTTTCATGTCTTTCGAAAATAGTACACGGTTCACATCTGCCCTAAGCAGTAGGTATGGCTTTCTCTTCAAAGCCTTGACGTGGAGCAATGAGGTCTATTGTGATCCGAGGTTGCCCTCAGAGTCAGGATCTCTGTGTTTCGAAACCAGTGCTTAGCGGGGACTGCAAGAAGCCAGTGTTTCGGGCAAGACGCCTCCAACGTTCTTCTCCCAACGTCCAGCGGAGAACGAGTACCGAGCACCAGCGTAGCCAGCTACTACCCAACGCGTCAAAGTGAGAATATACCATGATCTGTATCATGCCCGAATCTTTGAAATTGGACCGACTATTGGTACTCGCGTAAAAGATGAATGCATCTGGAGGATGCCCCTGATCTGCAGTCGACGCTCGCTCGATCCGGGAAGGGTCTCTCCGGCACACAAGCCTCATGCCAATCGACAAACCTCGTGGTTGGTCACCGAACAAAGTAGCCAAGCGCTCTCAGGGTAAGACCTGAAGAAGCACTGCCACAGTAGAAACACCTTGACGGAGCGAGGATGCAATTAAGATAAAGTCACCAATGCAGCGGAGCGAACGGCAAGCGCTCGAGCTTGGACCAGGACAAACAGCGAACTTTCTGGGCGTCTCGCTTGGTGCAACGGTCAACGAATCGCAGCTGCCCTTTGCACTTTGCAGGACCGTTGACGGGAATGCATGCCTGTTAGACTCTTGTTCTGACCACATTCTACAACCATGAAGCACGAATTCTTGTAGATATGTGAGACAAAGAGGACAAATCCCATATTCATCGGCAGTTGTTGTATAACTATTCGCCAGCGACACAAATAGCAGCGGATGATTTGCTTGTCTCCCGGAGATTGATGGCAAAGACGGCCATCATCATTTCCCTTGATTGGAGGACTTCCAGAAAGAGACATGCGGACTATGGGACGTACGGATTCGGCTCAGCTTGAAACGAATCTCGACGACGTCCACGAGAAAGACCTTCTCCGATGAACGATCTCCCGCTTCTTGGACACCTCCACATGAAACGCCGGCTGCAGTCTGCCCCGTGTTCTATGACTTGGTACCTGCATTAGACTGGACCTTGGTGGCGGCCATGCTCGGATCATGGCTTGCTTGGTGATCTACTGATGGCCATACAGGCGACAGCGGCGCATCAAGCTCGTGCCAGGTCACACTGACTCTACACCCGATATTCCATGCGACCAGGTAGATTGAGGAGGCGAGCTGTCTATAAGGCGTGGGCCTGTCCCTCCAATACTGCCTTTCTCTGCTCATTCGGTTTTTCTTCTTCTCATACCCAGTCTATTCATTCTTTGTTGGAGAGTTAGAGTCATTCGTTTTCTCTACTCTCTTGTGTTTTGCATTATATCCTGGTCGATTGTCATCACACACCACGGCAGCTTCCTGTCAACTCAATCAGTCTCCTACCTAATCACTAAACCAGAGCGATGCAGCTCACATCTGCCACTCTTCTTGTGGCCGGCCTAGCCGCCCAGCAGGCTTCCGCTCACTTCCCTTGGGCTCTCGATGCCGGCAAGTTCAGCACTTGCAGCAATGCCGACACCCAGTGTTCGTCAGAGCAGCACAAGGGTTACGACTGGACTGGTCTCACCATTGGCCATCCCGTCACCAGCTACGGTGCCAACACCTTCTCTGGTGGCTGGACTTGCAACAGCATCAAGTCAAAGCGTGATGAGCTGACCAAGCGTACTTCCAACAACAAGTGCGTCTCTGGTAAGCTCCCTTCATGGGGCTCTTCTGGCTCATCCAACCACGGCGCTGGTAGCCTTTCCATTGGATGCAGCGGCGAGAAGAACAAGTTCTCCATCTCTGAGATGCACATCTCTTCCACCTACAACACTCACGTCGACTGCCACTACAACATGCCTGATGGCTCCATCTGCAAGCACAACGTTCCTTGCCAGGCTGGTGGTTCCATCATCAAGAACACCCAGTGTGGTGGTGCCGTCTCGGTCTCTTTCTCTCACGGCAAGCCCAGCTCTGGTAGTTCTAGCTCTGACAAGGGCGACTGCAACCTTAACATCCACTCGGTTGGTTTTGCTTGCGGTTCTGGCTCGTCTTCTACCAGTGTCTCTCTTCCCTCGTCGGTCTTGATTCCTTCTTCCTCGGCCGTCTACTCTTCTTCCGAGTTTGTGTCTTTCAGCACCGCCTCGCCCGAGACCACATCTTCTGAAGCATCTCCCGAGACCACTTCCGCTGAGCTGCCTTCAACTACTCCCTCATCCGTCGTCATCTCGAGCGGTAGCGTCGTGGTCCCTGGAACTTCGGCTCCTTTCCCTACTGGCTACCAGAACCAGACCACCACTCAGCCTACAGTCGGTAGCAGCTCTGAAGCTTCGCCAGTCGAGTCCACCTCCTCTTCTGCTGTTGTCCCTATCGGCACTGGCTACTACCCCTCGGCTGCTAGCAGCATGGTTGTCTCCGTGGGCACAGAATCTTCTCCTTCGAGCAGCGTCGTCATCCCCGTGGGCACTGGATCTTCCCCCTCCTCCAGCACTGGTGTCTACGCAAACAGCACCGTTGTCTCATCCGCTTTGACCTCATCTGCCGCCAGCCCCGTACCTTCTGCAGATTGCCCGGGCGTCGTTCCCAGCTGTTTGAACACTTACCTCCACAACACCAAGTGCGCCAACAACGCCGATGCTGATTGCTACTGCAAGGATGAGGACTTCATCAACAGCGTCTACCAGTGCATTGATGCCTACGGTGGTTCGGATGAGAACGTTTCTCAGGCCATGTCCTACATGGTTGGTATCTGTGCCAAGGCCATCCCCTCCAACCCTGCCATCATCACTGCCGTCCCTTCGAGCATTGACATCCAGCCTTCTTCGTCGACTGTCAACGCTGCCACTGGCTCTTTGAGCTCTGCTGTCCCTGTCGGCTCTTCGACCTCGGATGTTCCTGCCGGCTCTTTGACTTCTGAGGCTCCTGCCAGCTCGGCCACCGACTCGATTGTTTACGTTACCGATGTCGTCAAGAGCACTCTTACTACCTGCCCTGTTGGAGAGACGTGAGTTCTATCAATTGATACTTTTGATGTATCTACTAACATGTTTTAGTATCACTGCTTCGGGCAGCACCACTGTTCTGACTGCTCCTTCGGTTATCCCCACCGTCTACACCACCAAGTCGACCATCACTGCCTCGATCATCTCCTCGGTTACTGGTGCCCTTCCTTCGGGAGAGTCGCCTTACGAGACCTCGCCTGTTCAGACTTCGCCCGCTGAGGCTTCCCCCTCTGAGGTTTCGCCTGCTGAGACCACTTCGTCGGCATCTGTCCACGTCCAGGTTCCCCACACTGTTACTCTGTTCAGCACCCAGATCGCTACCATCACCTCGTGCGCCCCTGAAGTCACCAACTGCCCAGCAACTTTGTCAACTTCCTTGGTCCCTACTGGCAGCACTACTAGCAACATATGGATTCCTGTCACCTCTGCTCAAGAGACCTCCCCCACCGAAACTATTCCTGCTGCTTCTTCAGGTGTCTACTCCGGTGTCGTGTCCTCCGCCGTTGAAGTTCCTGCCACATCTGCTCAAGAGACTTCTCCCGCCCAGACTACCTCCGTTGGCGTTTCTTCCGGCGTTTCGTCAGGCATCTCTTCTGGTATCATCTCGTCCGAGGTTCCCTCAGCCTCGAGCCCTGTCTCATCCGGTGCCTACGAGACCTCGCCTGCCGAGACCACTCCCGCAGTTTCCAGCGCTCCTTCAGCCCCCAAGACCGTTACTCTGTTCAGCACCAAGATTGATACTATCACCAGCTGCGCTGCTGACGTTACAAACTGCCCTGCAAGAACCTCGACTTCTCTGATCGCAACCGGTGTCACCACCGCACCTGCCGCTTACGAGACCGATGCTGTCCCTGCCGTCCCTCAGGTTCAAAGCACTGTTATCGTCACCGATGTCGTCAAGACCACCGTTACTACATGCCCTGTTGGAGAGACGTGAGTTTTAGTATTTTCCATACTTTGATGCACCTACTAACAATTTATAGTGTCACTGCTTCAGGCAAGACTACGGTTCTGACTACTCCTTCCGTGATCACTTCTCAGATCACGATCAAGAGCACCATCTCAACCACCGTTCCTGCACAGACCCAGAGCGTTGTCTCGCCCAAGTCTTCTTCGGCCGATGCTGTTATGCCTTCGTCTGCCGCCGTCACATCCGCACCCCAAGCACTCAAGACTTTGACCATCTACTCATCGGTTGTGGCTACCATCACCTCATGCGCTCCTGACGTCACAAACTGCCCTGCCTCGAGTACAATTCATTCGACTTCGTTCTACGCCGTCGGCACCACCGTCTCGGAGGCTCCCATCGTTCCTGGACCTTCTGAGGCCGCCCCTGCCACCACAGCTCCTGCAGTTGTTCCCAGCAGCTCTACCCAGCCCATGACCACTATCACCTACTCTTCAGAGCTCGTCGTGCCTTGCACCTACACCGCCGGTGAATCTCAGGGTGCCACTATTCCCAACTCCATGACCACTTCGACCATTCACCGCACTCTTACCGTTCCTCAGGTCCAGTTCATCACTTCTACCGTTGGCGGCAAGCCTACTGTTGGTCTTACCTACCCTTCGGCCGTCCCTGCCACCACAACCCCTGAGGCTATGCCCACCAGCTCTGCCGCAGATGCCGCCACTCCCGCAGTCTCTGCTCCCGCAGTTTCCGCCGCCAGCTCAGGCTTCGCTCCCAAGTCATCTACCTTGGCTAGCACTTACAACACTCCTGCTCTGCCTACTGGTAGCCCCATCTCCTACACTGGAGCTGGTGCCAAGGTTGGTGGCTCATTCGCTGGCCTCGCGCTCGCCGCCGTTGCCGCAATCTTTGTTCTGTAAATCTAGAGCGTTGTGTTACTGTACAAACATTTCATTTCTCGTTTGAGACTAGTGGAAGGGGAGGATCAGATGCGGTGGATTTAATGGACGGAGTACCTCGAACCATAAAAGCACTCAATCGTCTCCGGTCTGGTATTGAAGAATGAACGTATAGCGCTGTTTTTAGCTTTTATGCACCCTATCGTCACGCCTCTGTCGATAGCAGAAGACGTGTATTTCCTTTCACGACTTTCATTGAACAGTACGCCTAATTAGCGGCATTTATTTCCTTTATCAAAAACACTATTTCAACTTCAAAGCAAGTTCAAGCACATCCCCAAGGTGACAATGTGAAAGTGTTCTGTGCCAATGTGATGGAATGTGGTAGAGTCTTGATCTTGCTCAGAGGGCCGAAACCAGGTCAGGCTGTGACCGAGTGCAGTCCGGTGACAGGCATCATAAAAGGTCCAGTGAACCTTCGCTGGTCTCGATGTCTGTTATTTAAAGGATAGTGAGGGAGTAAAGGCCTACAGCTAGCTGGTGGAACAATGTATCGACGGCCAGTGAGGACCTTTGATTTGGCCGTGCAGTGTTGTTCGATCACACTCCCAGAATCACTTTCAGATTCACAGGATTGAAGAATCACTTTGATAATCACTTCTCGAGGGATAAAACAACTATCTCTCGTCATCTCTCGCTCAACCTCCATCATCTGTCAACAGTTCCATCATTCCTCGTCCATCTCTCATCATCCATCAACTTCCCTTCATTGTCTGTCAACTCTCTTACATCATCTCTCACTCACTCTCCATCATCTCTCGGCCGAACCTACGCTAGTCAGCATGTCGATCACCAACCTGCCTCCTGAGATTCGCTCCATGGTATACGACTTCTTACTCCAGGAATCGCTCTCGGACAACCAACGCATCATATACTACAGTGGGAGGGGGATGTTTGGCAATGGTCCATTTCGTGTCTCTGCCTCGAAGGGCAAAGCAATCGTGCTCAACAGGAATAACTTCTACGTTCATCTTGCAGATGTCAAGGACTTGCTCAATCTCGCAGCAGCCTGTCGCCTGCTCCGATCCGAGATTCTGGCTCTCGCGTGGTCAAACGCAGACATCTACATCAAGTCAGAAGTAGATCTTTTCGGACGCGTGAACCATAACTTCAACAACCTCATCTCGACAGAGTGCTGCCAATTCACCCGCACTTTGCACACATCAGAGCTTTGCTACGGCTGGGACGTGTCACATACGAAAGCGATAGCGCAACTCATCCGCGACCGACTGCCACGACTCGAGGTGCTTACGATATCTTTTCAACCCCGTCGCGCTGGCTTGAACACGATTGCGCAGAAGGCCTTAGGCACTCTCGCTATCCTACCTACTCACGTTGTCGTTCAGATTCGCCACTACCCAGGATATCCTTTCACACGATCGCTGATGCGTTGCAAAACCACCAAGCATCTTCAGGTCTCAAATCAGGAAAGAGATAGGGAGCACGAGGACTTCTTGTCCACCATTCGTGCAAAACATCAGCGACGTAGGGAGCTGGGGTCTGAGAGAAAGCGCAAGGACGAACTCATTGATATACTCGAGGACACAGTCGATATTCGTTCATAAGCTTGGTTTAGAAGGAGTCGAGACCAAATTCGGAGCAGAATGACGAACTCAACAATGTGCTCGAATTGAGCGGAGGTCACCTTCTCACATGGTTGGATGACTGGTTGGCGGCATTCACTGGCTATGAAACTGCCACAAGAGATTGCACATGGCCAACACAGATAACTTGGCGTACCTTGCAGAAGAGTTATATCCAAACAAACCACACTCTCTAAGTCGACGTCTACATATCTGTGATTACTTTTCATCGTCTCTTCAACCTGTTATGTGGAAACAAACAATTCTGTTCACACTTAGAATTGCACTTGTTCGAAAAAGGCTGTCCCTTCACTCTCCCTGTGACATACCGCCTTTACTTTGCCTGTCAGTATGATAAACAGATCAATTCAGCCCCTTTTCACGAGATCGGCTCTGTGGCTCACAGGGCATCAACTCTAGGTAAACCTCTCCAAATCTAGCATAAATAGAATCCAGAGGTAGTGAGTTCGACTCTCTGCCTTGGTTGGTCGCAATTGTGATTTGGTCAAAAGATGTTTCACGGGTTAACTCCTGGTTTTTTTATGCTCTTTTAGTGTTGGTGGTTGATTGGAAATTTTACTTGGAAACTGTGTAGGCATGCTTTTGGTTCTAAGAAGAGACGCTATGGTATTGCTTTGCTCTTTCCGTATGTAGGGTGGTTGTATTCTGGATCTCCAGATCCGTCTGGAGAGTTGCTGTGATAACCAAAGAAGGAGCGTCTGACTCGATAATGGGCTACTAGATTCGGCATTTGCTGTTCGCTATGACAAGACTTTAGATCGTCACGGCAATACCTCCTGCTATCACATTCATCTCAATGATTTTCTTCTCCTTCTTTGTCACGCGCCAACTTCCTCTTCTTTTCGATCACATATTCGTCCACGCCTGCACTCGCCTCAGCGATCGGCCACGATATCAAAGCAATTTTGACCTTCTCTACCGACCTTCCTCCGGAGCTGCGCGCGATTGTTTACAATCATCTGCTCCAAGACGGCCTCGCCAGCGACAGGCGCATCGTTTACCACCATAAAGATGGCCAGCACGAGAAACTCGATCCTCCAAGCGCCGCTCTTCTCAACGAGTTGGCACTGGATGCTTCCTGGTAAATGCTTCAAAGGAAAAAGTTGGCATCGTTGTAGCATATCTTTGTCTCCTATACCATTTTTGAACTGTTCTTGCCATACTTCCAGGGTCTTTTGTTAGCAAGCGAGCCTGACTACGTATCCCCAGTCGCCCTCAGCTACTTCCTGCTACTTCAAGAGCGACGAACACGCGGCAAAGCATGTCTTCCCATATCAATGGCATACCATCTGTTGATCTCCCGCAAGCAAACCCCAGCAGCGATGTATTTCCAACTCTGCAGCTCTCCCACTCTCTTATCACCATCGGATTGTTCGTCCATACCAACAGCAAGACAAGCAAGTGCTCTGGGCAAGGCTTCTTCATTGCGATCATTGTCATCGTAGTCGCCGTCGATTATGCGAGAGATGGTGAAGGTGAGAACTTCTTCGAGTTGTCCGCGCATGGCTTGGGTGGTTTCGCGGACACGTTTGGATTGCTTACCACCGTCACGGCCGAGGATGGTGCCGGACAAGATCTCAGTCTCGGTCAGAGGATGGCGAGGGGAGGAGGCGAATTGGTAGAGTGATTGCAGCAGGGTCTGCTCGTATCTGTGACGAGATTAGTGGTTGCGAGAGGTGCGCATACGTAACCGAGCTCACCCGTCTCTGATCTGTCTGGCTAGATCAATGTGGTGTCCCCATTGGATGGCCTCTGTGTAATGTTGTATGTATACCCAAAGATCTACGAGCACGGTATTGTCTTGGCCAGGAGCGATCTTAGTAGCTTCCCGCAAGTTTTTCAGAAACTCGTGTTCGTCAATTGCACGGTAGAGGTGACCAAGCGCCTTCTCACTACGATAGTAGTGAACTGGGCGCACGTCATCTAGATCGCCGATAGGGTCAGTCTCTTCTTCTTCCTCATTCTGGAGTACATCTTCGAAGCTTGCAAATCCGCCAGCTTCGATGAAAACGCGTGGGCTTGGAGCCATGAAATCGGGCTTGACTCGCAAGGCCCTCGGAGCCCTATCCAAGCTCACCTAAAATCGTTAGCTTGAGGACAATGTTCTGATACCGTATCTGAGCTCAAAGGCGACTGCGCTTACCGATATGCCAGTCTTGGAGAAGTCCACAGCTGTTGATGCCATTCCTGCAAGCTTGATGCAGTCGGGATCAAAGACGCCATGCACTTTTTGGTCAGCAATCTGGACATGTTGCGTGCAGATCTGACCCAGTTGATCAGTCTCCATAAATTCAATGAAGAAGGAGCTCATGTCTCGGATAGTGACCTCACGGTCAAGCTCTATGTCAGGAATGCGCGAGTGATCAGCTGGGGGAGCAATATCTCTCTGTGGCATCAGCGTGGGCTCGAAGATGACATTGTACAGGTCACCATCCAGATCGCCTCCACTCAGACAGCTGGGTAAGTCACGCTTGCCATACTGACTGAACACGACACAGTTGCGAAGGTGTATGAGGGGACTGTCCTCGGGTACGTCGACGGCATCCACGGTCCTGATATCACCTGGGTGAAGTGCAGGAGAGCGTGTGATGATCACTTTATCTCCTGTGAGGACCTTTCTGGGTTCGTCCAAGGCGCTCTGGGTGACAACGTAGATCTGACCCTCTTCCAGATATCCAGTCTCGTCCATTATGCCATAGAGAGTGGTTCCGTTCTCAACGGGGATGCGACCCTTGTACTTGATCTCACGCAACTTTGTGATTACAGCCATCTCAACGACTCCGCGCAAGAACGAGTCGTCGTGATACTCAAGACCAATATCAGACAGCATCTCGAGGAGGCTTGGCAGTCTTGCAGCTTTGCTTGTCTGTGTGTCATTGAGAAGAAGAGAGGCGTTGAAGGTGTTGGTAGTCATCATCCTCAGCTTCTCCACTGCTCTGTCTTGTAGTGTCATGAAAGACTGGAGAGGAACATGCAAATCTTCAAGGATCTTGATGAACTGACGATTGAGCACCATGGGATACGGTCGCCATGCCGCCCCACAAATCTCGAGCGTGACCGAACTGGACCCCGTATACCTCGTGAAGACGAGGGTCGAGAGAGACCACTCCCTTTGCGCCAGCGAATCTGATTTGGAGAATGACGGGTTTCAGAGTACGTCTTGGTCCATACACACGCCAAACTTTTTGGAGTAGTCCCAATGCGATGGTCCCGCAGCCATCACTAAAGCATCGGCCGTTGCGTTCGACGTCGCGAAGTCTTATCTGCATCGCGGCTTCTACTTCCACGGTTCCGGTAGTATCGGTGAAAGCTTGTCCGATACGGGCAGCACAGCGAGCCGGAGTACGGATATAACCGAAATCTCCAAGCTTCCTGATGAGCTCCGGGGCGTGTAACATTCTTCCTTGGAGTTCAAAAGGTGCCATGAACCAACAGGTCTGGGAGCGAAGGCTTGAATGTGAGAAACCCAAGAACGAGAAGCCTCTTCCGGCGATGAAATATTCCGACTCCATGAACCTTTGGAAACGAGCATATACACCTTTCAGATCGGAGTCCGGTGCATAACGTACAGGCTCTCCGTCTTCGTCTACAAATGTCACTCGCATGAAGTAGTCAGAGTGGTCCTGATAATCCCTCAGCACACGATTGCTGACTTCGGGTTCGGGACCCTCAAGATAGACGCCCGTAACCGTGACAGTAAGCTTATGCACAAGGACGATATGAGCATGGCGATTGATCAGCTCGTATGGGTTCCCAGACCTGGCATTGTCGTACTTCTGTGCATAATCCAGTAGATTGTTGGCAATCGTCTTCAAAGAGTAGTCCTGCGCTTCCGAGTGGGGTCCAATGGGTTGAAGACTCTGATACAAACGCCTCAAAGATTCGACAATGACGGATCCGTCATGGTTGTCCATAAGCAGATTGATGGTGGGAAGGATTTCAACAACTTGATCAGGCGAAAGAGCACCGTTCCTTGCCAGACGAAGCAGCTGAAACTTGATACCGAATGGCAGAGTGTTGTGGGGATGTACTGTCGCAAGCGTCGTGTCTAAGCGCTTGAAAGCCGATGCAAGGCTGACTGAAGGATATACGGTGGGAGTAGGATGATTGATAGCAGCTGATGCAATGTGACGATTGTGTTTCAAGAGGCGAAACACTTCCGGTAGCTGTCTGTAGTCGGTGAGCTGTATCTGGTACACAAAGCAAGTGCTGGCCACATTGGCATGCGCCTGGTTGATGCTCGTGACCCGCTTCTTTCCCTTGAGTGGAGGTAGCTTCAGCCCAGGGATGAGATTGAGCTGTGCGAATGCGTCAACGACGTCTACCGAAGGCTTGCAAAAGAAGGTAGGAGAGAGCTGCAGAGCAAAAGTGACAGTTGGACAACGGTAGTCTCCAGTAGTGGCCGTGTCAACATCGAAGTACTTTATGTTGATGCGGTACGCAGATCGATCATGGATACTGTTCATGTTGTCATAGAGAAGAGCCAGTTGGCGATGGCCGAACAAAACCCTACCACGTCGTGAATCGACAAAGTGCGGGACGAAGTTAAGCTCGTCTTCGATGAAAGACCACACTCCACATCGCAGATGGGAGAACTCGAAGCTGGAATTCGCATTCGCGCGGAGAACTGGGCGACTCTGGGCGGATGCGACCGATTTTGCGGCCCTCGACGTGAGACTGCGAAGGGTGTATTCGTCTGGTTTGTTCTTGGACACGGCGCAGTTGATATACTGGCCATTCATAATGAGTTGAACCAAGGGTCTTCGTTGACCATTGATTTTTCCGTACTTCTTGATAAAGCGCTCGCCTTTCTCAGCATCACGAACTACCAGCTTTGCACATGCCTTGTTACCCAGCTTCTCGCACACGAAGCTGGTGATGTTGAATTCGGCAAGACGTGATTGCATGAACCGTCTCAGGTCGCGCTCTGTGCAGTGCGGAGGTATGCGATTGATGAAGACTTCCATGGCGAGGGTTGCTGAGGCACTGTTTTGAAGCTTACGCACAGCGTGCGCTTCAACTATCGATGATTGGGACGCTTGACTTTGTGAGTGAGGATAAGTTTAGACAGAAAGGAGGGAGGAAGAAGTTCTTTCACTAGAGAAGGAGCAATCGAAAAGATTGATAGATGGCTGGCAGCCTCTAAATGGCGGTCAAAGTGAGGAAATCACAACTGGGGTAGTAGCTGCGACCCAAACAAGCTCATCTATTCGATTCACTGTGAACATGCAGTCGGCCGTCGCATGCATAGCAGCGGCACAGCTTGCCTACAGATGCTGTGTAACATTGTGATCACGACGACGCAGGTCATATCTAGATTGACATGCCCAGATACGGTGTCAATTCTGCAAAATGTACTCAATGCCACGAGGATGACCCGCCAATTGCATGGTACGAGGTGATTGAGGTTGACAAGATGAAGTCAAATCGTCCTTCACGCGATGGAAAGCTGGACGGAGTTTGCCACGCGTCGTTTTCGCGTTGCTTCCTGAGGGACAATGCACCTTCCCGCTGTCTCACAGAGTATCTTTGACTGATGGCCTACAGATAGGTTACCTATCTATCTGCATGCATATGCGCTTGGAACCGTGATCCAGATACATCAAGTTCTTCAAGAACAACGATGTGGCTTATTGACAAGGGCCCAGCACCGAGTGAACGACTTGATGTAGCGTAACAGCTGTAACATCGAGGAATGCCATTGCCAAGAATTTTAGTATTGGACATTTCGAGATAATGCACTTGGATCGATGACAGCCTGGACATCGTGGAGAAGGGGCAACTTGGTTTCTAACGTCCGCGGCTTTAGGACTCTGGAAGTCTCAAGAGCCTCAAAGACCTCAGGTACATGATACTTGTGGGGTAGATGCGATGTTCGTCTATGTACTCCTAGGCTCCTGCAGAGGATGACTTCAAATCAGCAATCACCGTAACTGGAAGTCGGTATGGTCGCAGACATGGTTGATCACGAGCTTCCCTCCGACGCATTGCGACTAGCCACCGAAGATAATGCGATAGAGAAAGTCGAGTCGCGAGAGTCTTCAACCCAAGACCAGAAGCCGTCGAAAAGCACAGAGGAGCCTGGAGAGGACGAAGACAAAGGAGGTCTTGGAGTCTATCTTGTGAGAATATGACTTGATAACTTCTTCCGCAATGGACTAATCATCTCTGTCGTCGATAGCGAATCTTTCGATATGGTGACAGCCTCAACTACATTCTATATGCTATTGGAATATTAGGTGCTATTGTAGTCGGCGCTGCCCTACCTCTAATGACTCTGGTGTTTGGTTCTTCGACTAGTTCTTTCAATGACTACGCAGTCGGTCAAGGCAACTCGAATCAATTCCGGAACGACATCAACCATCTTGTTCTCTATTTTGTGTATTTGTTCATTGGTCGCTTTGTCATTGGTTATGTAGCAACTCTTTGCATTTGCATTGCTGCTGCCAGGACCACCAATGCCCTGAGGAAAGCGTTTCTGGAAAGCCTGCTCAGGAAAGAGATATCCTACTTTGACTTGCAAGGCAATGGATCTGCCGCGACACAGGTCACTACGAACGGTCATCGCATCAACCAGGGCATTGCCGAGAAGCTCTTTTCACTCGTCATGGGCATCTCGCTGTTCTTCTCGTCGTACATTGTTGCGCTTGCCGTACAGTGGAAACTTGCTCTCATCACAATGAGTATAGTACCAGCGATTGTGCTCATCACAGGAGGTTGCATCGCTTTGGATGCACCTATAGAAGCCCGGATTACTCGGATCTACTCCCGCGCCGCAACGCTGGCACAAGACGCTATGAGTTCCATCAAGACTATACACGCGTTTGGAGCACAGGAAAAGATCGTGGAGTGGTATGATGAATATCTACAAAAAGCACACAACGAGGGCAAAAAGAAGTCACTGTTATACGGTGTCTTGTTCAGCGGCCAGACTTTTCTCGTCATGTCAGGCACCTCCCTTGCGTTTTGGCAGGGCTTTCGGATGTTTCGAAGTGGCGAGATCGCGAATGTCGGCACTGTCCTTACGGTTATTTTGAGTGTCACGCTCGGAGCAACTTCTGTCTTACTCATAATGCCGCAAATACAGGCGATCACGAACGCCTCATCAGCTGCTGCAGAGCTTTTTGCCATCATCGACAAGCCATCTATGCTTGATCCCCTCTCTTCCGAAGGCAAAACATTCGACACTTGTGTCGGAGACATCGAGATTCGTAACCTGTCTTTCTCATATCCTTCACGACCCACAGCACCGGTGCTCCAGGACCTTAGCTTGCGTATACCAGCTGGCAAGACGACTGCTCTTGTCGGGCCTAGCGGATGTGGTAAATCAACTCTGGTCGGTTTGCTCGAAAGATGGTACCAACCAACATCAGGCCAGATCCTGCTGGATGGTCACGATATCACCACGTTCAACACGAACTGGCTACGTACCCACATCAGGCTCGTACAGCAAGAGCCAACACTGTTTCAAGGCACGGTGGCGTCCAATGTCGCGAAAGGTCTAGTAGGAGAGCAGTTGGGTTTGACTGAGGAGCAGCAGATGCAGCTTATTCAGGATGCTTACATGGCTGCAGATGCACATGACTTCATCCAAAGGTTCCCTGAAGGCTATGATACACAACTTGGAGAGCGAGCAAGTATGCTGAGCGGCGGACAAAGACAGCGAATCTCCATTGCGAGAAGCATTGTGGCTGACCCGAAGATCTTGCTTTTCGACGAAGCAACAAGCGCACTTGACCCACGCGCAGAAAGGGTTGTTCAGGCTGCGCTTAATCGTGTTTCTGTCAACAAGACAACACTAATTATCGCACACAAGCTCGCGACGGTCATGGCAGCCGACAATATCGCGGTTATGACCAGTGGAAAAGTGGTCGAACAGGGCACACATAGTGAACTCCTCGAGCGAGATGGTCTCTACGCAGCTATGGTTCGTGCACAAGACTTAGGAGCTGGAACCGCTGAGAGAGAGGACAATGTACTACCACAGAAGCCAGAGGGAGATGGCAACCCTGAAAAGACGAACTTCGTGGTTGACGCATCCTCGACCAAAGAAGCACGAGCGAAGCCGAGCACAATACCATCTCAGTCAGACAAACTCGTTGCTGGTACTCTCAACTTTTCGCTGATCAAATGCATCTTCATCATGCTCAAAGAACATCCAGATCTGTACCCATGGTATGTACTCATCATGTTGGTCTACTTGACTGTCGGTGGTACCCAGCCAGCTCAAGCCATTATATTTTCTCGTCTCATCCGCGTCTTCACGCTTGAAGGCTCGGAAGCCAAACGACAAGCCGATTTCTTTGCCCTCATGTTCTTCGTCCTGGCTCTTGTCAATCTTGTCGGCTATTTCCTGATTGGAGTATGCTACAACACACTTGGTCAGAAACTCACCCATCGCTATCGCCGAGAAATGGTTGAGCGTATCATCCATTTCGATCAAGATTTCTTCGACCGGCCTGAAAATTCTTCTGGCGCATTGACTGCCAAGTTGTCTTCTGTTCCTTCATCAGTACAGGAGCTAATGTCCGCCAACCTTGGTCTGATGTTGAACGTGATTGTCAACATCATAGCTACTAGTGTAGTGGCCATTGCATTTGGCTGGAAACTTGGTCTGACACTAGTCTTCGCTGGACTCACTGTCATTGTTGCTGGAGGATATATTCGCATCAGACTGGATCAAAAGCTGGAAGCTTCGACAGAGGAGCAGTTCGCAAGCAGTGCTGGTTTGGCCTCTGAAGTTGTTTCCTCGATAAGAACTGTCAGTTTCCTCGCACTCGAAAGGTCTGTGATGCGCGAGTATAGCGAAACGCTAGATGGTATTGTCAACAAAGTCATTCGAAGTCTGGTGAGTGACAATCGCAATCTATGCAAATCCTTTGCTGATCCATGATCTCCTCCAGATGATCACTTTGATTCCATATGCATTATCCCAATCAGCTGATTTCCTGGTCATGGGACTCGGCTTCTGGTACGGATCAAGACTGATCACAGAAGGAGAATACTCTACAACTCAATTCTTCGTGATCTTTCTCTGCGTCATCTTCGGTGGCCAAGGAGCTGCTCAGTTCTTCGGCTACACAACCTCAATCACGAAAGCTCGAGGTGGTGTAAACTACGTCCTCTGGCTTCGCACCATCAAACCTCAAATCTGCGAGACGGATGAAAACAAAGGCAAAGGACCGCAAGGAGATGCTGTAAATATGGAACTCGAGCACGTCGATTTTCAGTACAAGCAACGCAATGTTGCAAAGGTGTTGAGTGGCATCTCAATGAAGATCAGCGCGGGAACATATGCTGCATTTGTCGGTCCCTCTGGTTGCGGCAAGAGCACCATTATATCTCTTCTCGAGCGCTTTTACGATCCAACATCCGGGCGCCTCACGCTAAATGGCGATGACATCTCTTTCATGTCGCCAAAACAGTATCGAAGCTGCATGTCACTGGTCCAACAAGAACCGCCGTTATACATTGGCTCTGTGCGTCAGAATATCACAATCGGACTAGACTACGAACCCTCGGATGCAGAGATTTTGGAGGCTTGTCGTCAAGCCAATGCTTTGGACTTTGTTACTTCATTGCCGGAAGGACTTGCAACGCCTTGTGGTTCACGCGGGCTACAGTTTAGCGGAGGTCAGCGTCAACGTATCGCTGTTGCTCGAGCACTGATTCGCAAACCCTCCCTGCTGCTTCTTGATGAAGCGACTTCTGCACTGGACACACAAAGCGAGCGTGTGGTGCAAAGAGCACTGGACGAAGCGGCTGCTGGAAGAACTACTATTGCTGTTGCTCACCGCCTGAGTACTATCAGGCACGCTGATCTCATTTTTGTGATTGAGGATGGCAAGATCGTGGAGATGGGAACACATGAAGAGTTGCAAGGATTAAAAGGAAAGTATCACGCTATGTGTCTGGCCCAGACTTTGGACCAAGCTTGAGCTTTATGGCCAAGAGAAATTGCGCACCTTGCGAAGATACTTATCCAGAATCACTCTCGTGTCTCCACTTGCTTTGATTCGACCCAAGACTGTCTGATGATTGATCAGTTTGTCTTCCAAACTGTCGAGATTGTCCACAACCTCAGTTTCCATGCCTTCGACTGAGGGGGAGCGAAGCACAGCGGTTAATTGCAGATAATAGCCCTTTCGACAAGCTTTTGCGTGCTGAATCTGAGCTTTACGACGCCAGTGCTTGACGCCCAATAGCGAAGGCACGATTGTTCTTTCTATGGCTCTCCTCAAGCTGAGCGTTCTCTCGAACCACCGGTGGCTTTTGAACGATTCGCGATCGAGGCAGAAGAAGGCTTGTGGTTTGACGTTGATGACGGGACGCGAAGCGAGTCGAGCTACAGGTCTGGCAGCTGCTGCGACTTGAAGAATGTCTCTCATGGACTCGGAAACACCAAAGGCAGGCCAAGCTTCGGTTGCAGGGTCGACAGCTCGAATACTCAAAGAGAGCAGGCTGGGTAGTTTGAGATTGATCAAATCGACGAGGACTCTCATGTCCCTAGCAGTCAAGTTTTTGGTGCCATCGATAATTGTCAAGTGATGGTATAGCGAGGAAGTCGCCAGTGAAAGCTTTTGTAGGAACGTGTGAAGAAGCGTTGGATTTGCGAAAGCACTGGGGTTGTTGAAGAGGGTGACTTCCAAATGTGCGTGCTTGTACATGACTGGGGTTGCCTCTAGGTAGAGCGACCTGTTGGCGCTGGCGAGTGACAACAGATCGCTATAGTCCATGTGACTCAACGAAGATCTGCTGGATGCGTATGGTTCATCGGGCGCGAGATCGCCACTGGTTAGTGTGATGAGTTCATCCTGTGCATTCGTGGTGCACACAATGCGAGAGTTGTTTGTGATGGGGTCGACAAGCAGTGCGTGGTAGATGAGCTCCCTGATCTCAGGCGGCAAGTCCAGAAACCCTGCCATCAGATGGATTGATGGGGCAATACAAGTAGCGTAAACGAGTCGCTGATTGGAAAGTGATTATGAATGTGGTAAGATGAGCGAACAGCTGTATACTGATGATGATGGTGCGTGTTGATGTTTTAATGTTGGTCAAGCTCTCATTTTCTGAAAGACGCTTTGGAGGGTGAGGAAGCAGCAGTCTGAGGAAGCAACAGTCTGAGGAAGCAACAGTCTGAGGAAGCAGCAGTGGAGCGGCGGTGGATCGCCCGCTCATGCCTCGCGTTTGCAGTGAAAAGATCTCAACGTCAAGGATGTGCAAGTAATGTGGAATTAGTCCATGCTCAAGAAAAGTGATGTTGTGTCAAGACGCTGCATCAATTTGTCTTGCAATCGCTGCGACTTTGTCACATCAATGCATGTCAGCAACCTTTGTCTCTGCAGGTTGCCCGCTGAACACGACGGTGATGCTGGCTGTCTTTTTCGGGATGTCGCTCGCCGCTCAGGCAGGTAAGTGCAATGCTTGACGATTCACAACCTTCTTCGCACCTTCTTTCTGCACCTGTAGAGCTTTGGCACAGGTGAGCTCATCTTGTCTTGGAGCGCTCGCGATACTGCAAGTAATTTTCTATCATATCGAGATAGCTGCTCTACATGAGGAAGGACAGCACACGCTTGATCACATTTCAACCAAAAACTGATGGTCTGTGATAGAGAATATCATGGCAACTACCCTATCGATTATAAAGATTAAGTGTTTCGTGGATGAGCCTGCTAACGTCTGTGTACCAAATAAGTTGACACCGGTGCCGCGTCCTGTCTATCCAAAGTTCGGACATGAATGTCAGCAGCGTTGCAAGCCGATGCAAACGCCATATGTGTCGTGCATATTGTCGCTTTCAGCTACCCATCTTCCTCCTCGTCGTCCTCCTTATCATACTCCTGGTCCTCCGCCTCGTCATATTCCTCATCTTCCTCCTCGTCGTATTCCTCATATTCCTCTTCACCATTCCCAAATTGATCTTCCTGAACCTCACATCTTTCATCACGACCATGCTTCGCGTCACAGGCAGCACAATAGTTCTCATCCCAATACGTACAGTTCGTTTTGTACACATGGATGTGCTGCAGTATATTGGCGATCGCTTCAGCGCATGTCCTATGATCTTGAGATGAGCCGCGACGAATTTGTCTGATTAGACTCATCCGTCTATATTTCTGGTGATCCACATCGCTAACAATGTCATACAGAGATGACTGCAGCTTTTGTAGACGATCGTCAATCTTGTCCCAGGTCCTGAGCATGATAGCCATGAGCCACAGGTAGTTGAAACCGCAAGGCGGTCGGCTACCGCAAATGTCGTCAATCATATCTCCTTTCAACGTGACCCAAATTTCGAAAGTTGAAAACACATTGTCGTTGTCAGTGGACAGTTTGAAACCCTGGGCACTGGTAGAAATATCCTTGTAGCCCAGACTGGTCATCGATGGTTGCGATTCTGTAAGACTACGAATCGCTGGTATCACGCATTTCTCCCAGATTCTAGCACGAGTTAAAAGACGCTCATCATCTTCCTCGTGCCCCTGGAGTTGGAGTCTAGCATTCTTGACCAAATCCGTGTTCTCGAAGCGAACTTTGCCAGTCTCAGTGTCGATCGTACGGCCGGTCTGGAACAGTCGAAAAGAGCCTAGTGAACTGGTTGGAATGATCTTGTCCTCTGGGATGCGCCAAAAGTTCCAATTGTATTCTCGAAACAACAACAAATTGGGCTTTGAGCGCATTGAAACGTTCTCGTCTAGGCTTAGCCAACCCTCGAGATCTGTACTAGTTTGTGACAAAGCTCGAGCTTGTGGTTCAGCAGATCTTGGAAGACTTGTGTTCTTCTTGACGTTTTCGGAAGGCACTGTAGCCTTGTGCAAAGTTGTATTGTGGAACATGACATCGAGGTCCTCAAAACGACCGAGACCTTGCTGAAGATGACTATTGTGAACAAGAACTTTGTGTAACTGCATGAGTTGAGAAAGCTCGGGCAATTCATTCCAAAAGGCAAGGCTAATACGGTAGGCGATATCAAGTGCTTCGGCCAAGCCAACACCGCACAAAAAGGGCGAATAGTCCCATAGACCGTTGCGACTATTCTCTTGATTCTTGTTATTATGCTCAAAGCGAGACGTCGGACTGTCGACAGGATCGAACACGTGCTTTGATACACCCAAATAGCTCTTGAAATGTATCTGAAGATATTGCAGCTCCTCCAGGAGATTGTCCGCGTGGGCAAACTTGGACGTCGATGGTGTATATGTGATAGCCTCCAAGAGTGCATCCACTCCTCTGACAAATCCGACACTCTGACCATCGCTGTGGCGATCAACGAAACGGTCTATGTCCTATGTGGGGTGAAAGTCTTTGGAACGGGGAACAAACTCATTTTTGCTTCTGCGGTTTGGTGACCATCCTTGGGCGACCGTGAAAGAGTCGACCATACAATGGAGCTGAAAGAGCCGGGCTTCCATTTGAGAGCTCGTTGAGAAGGTTGATATAAGAATCACTTGATTCATCTTCGGTGTCGTATTCCACAAAAACGGCTGCCGCTGTTGTCTTGACTAGAGCGATTGCCATTTTGGACAATACTCCTGGTACGGCAACGTTCAGATGCCTATGTACGGCCGATGCCCAATAAGCTTGCAAGATACCTCTTAATCTCAAGCCATCTACGAAGACGCCAATTGTCAGAATAACACGGTCGAGTTCCTCGTCCGGTCCGTCGACAACCCGGTAATCCTTCTGTGGGACCTCGGCAGTGTCTGAAATGATTGCTTCGCCAGAGTCGTTGTTTACATGGTGTATAGGAAGGGCTGAGAATGTGTTGGAGAAGATGGCATGCTCGATTTCGTTCTTGGAGTTGAGAGGATCGTGTTGCTTCTGAGTTGCTTTCGGTAGCCACTGGTCAATCCCAAGCATTCTGGAAGCAGAAATCAAGGTGTTGATGAAGTGCTTATGAGTGTTGTTACTGCGCTCCATCTGCTCATCTTCTATGCCAACAGCCATAGCCTTATAGTCTTCATGTGTGGCTTGTCGAGCTTTGATGACAGAGTCAAGTAAGTAGAAGATTGTTGAGGGAACTTGCTCGCGGCGCTTGGCAAATGCAGCACCCACTCTTCGAGACATGTTCTCAATTTCGGAGCAAGTCACACATCCTGTTGTGTTCAAAACATCAGTCGTGGCTTTTTGATCATCTGGTATTGCTTCGATGATGCTGTTTGAAGCGTGCACTAGCCACCAAAGTATGTAGCGAGTGTCGCTTTTGTACTCGAGTTTAGGGATCCGGAGTGATTCATCGAGGTTCGTACGCATGCTGACAGGGCCGTATGGGCTCCAAGAGGGGATTGATTTGAATGCGTCTAGAGCGAAAAGTTATGGCCGACCAGAAGAGCAAATGCTAGGAAAAAAACTTGTGCGCGAACTACAGTGTAGTCCTGATGAGCGTGACTCTAGTGCATTTATTTTTTGCCGTGTGCTCCCATTGACAAGTGTTATTCTGGTAAGTGTGTTTGTTGACGCGGATCGATGTTGCAGACGCAATTAAGATTTCTGATGAGTGCGTTGGCCGACGCAAATGAAAACCAATCTGAATTGATGCAGAAGTACTGTAAACAGTCGTCCGCGAGATACAAACAACCGGGTCATGTTGTCTGCCGGAGCCCGTGGGGCTGTCTCCAGCAATCTGCTTCCGACAAACAAACACTTCCAAGAATCAAGTCAACCAATTCGCGCACAGTCAACACAGACAACAACATCTCGGATTCGACCCTGCTAATCAGCATCTCATTCCGCAGCAACGTCGGCCATTGGTCTCAGATGCAGGTGCCTCTGTGAAAAGAGATGGAGTCAAACTTCTGAGGCTGGAGGATGATGCCGAGGAGGAGGCAAACCGGGATGTGAGGGAAATGCAATGAAAAGCACTGTGGAAGATAGGTTCCAACACCGTCAGACCTGTGGTTTCTTTTCCTTAGATGTTGGTCACATCCTTTTGTGGCCTTCTCCTTCAATTTGAAACGCTCTGTGACCACCAACCCGTCGTCCTCGCGTTCGGCATCTTACCCGCTGTCTTTTCGCCAACTTTATGCTGCCTCGCCCGTGATGCGGAAGGCTCGTAGAACCTTCTTCTTCCGTCAGCATCATCTGCTCCGGCATAGCCTATCTTTTCTCTTGTCGATAACGTCGTATACACGATCCCCTGTTTAGCGCTTGCATCCAGCTGGTGCACTCCATCAATCATCACAGTAGCGCCGGGAAGACTGATGCTACAAGCCCTAAGCGTCTGTCGTATGTCGTCGAATAAAAGGTGCATGGCGCAGATATATGTCAAGCCTGTACGTTCAGCGAGCACATGGCCAGCGACTTGACCAGTAGTGTTGGAGACTATCCACGCACCCGAATCCCCGCCAACACCGAAATCTCCAACTACCGTCCAGCTGAGAGAGAAATTCCTGCGTCCTTTGATCTTCACAAAAGACTGTGCTGCGCTGATGATGCCAGTCTTGAGACCCGATGTCCGGCCCAAACAGTGCACTTCCAGGTTCGCAAGATTGGAGGCGGGGATGATTTCAGTTGGATACCAGTCTTCTTCCGCTGTATAGAGACTGTTGCGTCTACAGACCGGAGTTTTGAGCTCGGGTACGAAGGATACCGGTGATTTGCAATGCCGACGACCGCCTTGGATCAAGTTAAAGGGCTGAAGCCGAGGAGGATCAAGCTCCAGCAGAGCCCAGTCGATCTCGTAGCGTTTGCCCCCTTCATTCCAGCGACGGAGCCCCGAGGAAGCGTAGACTTTGCCTAACTTGTAAGAGGACAAATGGTCCTCATCTAGCTCTTCCGTGGTCGCGTCGTCGGCGTGGAGGTCTTCGGCTACAGCGTCGCCAAAGGCCGGCTGGGTCACTTGTACGGTGTTGGAAGACGACACTGCGATGCCGGGTTTGTCGCCTGCATCTTCATCTTCGGAGACATCGCTCTCAAAGTCTGACGATTCATAACCATCGTCGTCAGAGTCCGCGCTTGAGACCGACGAGAGGTCACTAACGTATCCGTGATCATTGCTTGCATTCGCCACAAGACGCGGCAAGGTTGGCTCTAGGGCTCTTGCACTTGAACGATCAGCACCTTGGTTGGCCTGTTCGTCCATGTCCGAATACCAGTCGTCCGAGTCTTCTTCGTCAGTCGGAGGCTCGAGCATATGGTGTACGCTCATTCCGTATTCTTTTTCGTCGACTTTGATTATACCGCCGAGCGAACATGGTTCAAGGTGACCGTGATCAGGCAAATATGCACCGATGGATGCACCACAAAGAGGACGTTCCTGCCAGAAAGGGTTCATTGCGGTTGTGTTACTACGTACAATTCGTCAGCCTCAAGCATGACATGCACTAGTTTTGAGCTTTATTCTGTAAAACAATTGGGTATTATAAGGAAGTGTGTGGGTATCATGAGGAAACAATTGGGTATCGAACAAAAAAAGAAAACCCCCCGAGTTATGCAAGGCTCAAACAAAGAAGGAAATCAGAGAGAGAACGAGAATCATAATGTGTACCTTTCATTTCCATCGCTTCTAGCATGGCTTCGCTTGGCAATGTCACCTTTGCCACAGATCCTTGTTTTGCCTCTCGACAGAGACACACAGCCTTGTCGGACCTTGAGGTCGAACATCGTCCGGTCGTAGTGGAATTTGCGTTTGAGTGCGGCTTTGACTCTTGCTGTATTCGTGCAAGTCACAACGATAGTAGGCTTTGCGGTGAAAGCATCATGACCAACACTGATGAGGTCGATGCTTGAAGACTCGGTAGAGCCCTTTAGTGCTCGTTCAATTATGCAAGAAAGACGGAATCCGATGTCTGAGTGCCACTCATCCACAATGGGCTGTGGAAGGGAAAGTGGGAACAGGCGACACTTGCCTATTGGAGCAGCTGGTCGATGATCGGTCTGCAATTGCTGTGATGAAGCTTCTTCATGAACATTACGACGTGTCTCGGCTGTTCTCGCACGCCATCGTGACTGGATGAGCATGACTTTACGGCGGTAGTCGCGAAATGAGAAAGGGAACGGGTCAGCGCCGGGCTTTGGTTGTATACTGGCAGTAGCAGGAGAACGATCTAGAGCAGCAGTTGAAGTAGGAGTTGAGGCTTGGGTCGCGGATTGCGAGATGGGCTTGATGGAATCCGCGCTTGTTGAGTTAGACCGATTCGACTTGGCACTCAGCATCGAAAGTATAGGCGAACGAGGTCCAACGGAACTCGAGATGGCAGATGGGTAGGATGCAACAGAAGCTTTCTCGGCAGCTCTGAGATCGGGAGAGTCGGTAACGTGATCGTCAGGTGAGATGTTACGTCGTTTTTTCTTCGCTGCCTGCAGACCTTCTAAGCTGCTTTGGGTCTGCAAGAATGCAGCCGGAATTTGAGTGATCTCCAAAGGTTCTGTCTCATCCAGCAATACACAGCGCTGAAGCTTGACAAGAATCGAATCGTACACGGCCTCAACGCCAACATGTCCGACGTCGTCATTATCAGCCCATCGCAAACAAGTTTGCACTGCGCGCATATAGAGTGATCCGCATTTGCTTGCAAGCTTTGGTATGTAGAGCTTCTCCAATCTGAGCTTGAAATCCTTCAGCGTGTACTTTTCCTTAAAATAGTCGTTCACAGGATTCCAGAGACCAATCTCCAGAAGGACGAGACCGATTTGGTAAAGGTCATACCTAATGGCTGTAACGTCATCGATCTCGCCTCCCTTGTCTTCTGGGTGTTTTGTGATGTTGGAAATTGGCGATGAATCTCCATACTCAATTCTGTTTCTAGAAAACATGTCGAATGCTGAAATGACTGGTCGATGCAGCTCGCTCTGTCGTGGTTGCGGGGACTGACCCTGTTGCAGGAACACGATACTCTCGCTGTGTATATTTCCGTGGAAGTAGTTTTCGGCATGCAAGTCCCTTAGTTTTTCCACAAGACGTAGTGCTATACGAAATCGGTCTTCCAGGAACGGAGTAGCGTTCGAGACATCGACTGCTCTTTTGGCTTGTGTCGCTGTCAATATGAGGCCCATAAGAGTGACTGGGCGAATCTCTGGGGATTGGTGCGGTTGAACGGTGCGGTAGTCGTAGACCAGTCCTATGCGAGGTTGCTGAGGGTCTTCCACATAGCCAAGCAGCCTGAGGTTTCCCCTGTTGGATAACATATTCAAAGAGGAAGCCAACTTCTCTACTCGCGTAAGTGGTGGAGAGACGCCAGTGTCACGATATAGCGGATCGTAATTCTCAAACTCGACCATGACCCAGACATACTCATCTGTGACATCCCTGAACACATTTCGAACGCTTTCGGGGGCCAGAGATTTACTCAAGCGACCCATCATTCTAGCTGTAGATGGAACGCCCAAGTATTCGTAGGGAGGAGGACCTTCTGCTGGTAGCATCAAAGCCTGAGGATTTATGCTTGCTGGTAGTCCGGCGTAGGGTGATAGAGTGGGTCGTGTGAACGGCGTGTTGACCAGAGTCTTTTCCGATGATGCGAAGCTGGCGGCATCAAATGCGACCTTTGGCATGCGGAGACCATGCTTGGCGATGTCATGAGGGTGGTCGCTCAAGTTGGGATACGTGCCTCGGGCGATTGCTCTGCGGGTGGCTGAAAGGTCATAGAGGACATCAACAGACGAAGTCAAGTCGCGTAACAGATCTTCGTATTTATCTTGGTTGAAGACGACCTTGTCAGATGCGGGATTTTGTGATGATGAGAGTCTATCGGCTTGTTCGAGGATCTCCTTGATATTTCCTAGGATATTGGTCACATTTTCCGTCAGACCAGCTCGCTCGATAGATTCATCGATGCTGTCGTTTGTCTCTTCAGCCCATTCCAGACCCCAGGCTATTAGGCGATCGGTTTGCGCGTGAAGTTTGCGCTGGAGTCTCGCGGAAGCAGGACTCGGCTCCTGCTTATCTACATTTATGGCGGCCTTCCTTTTCGTGTCGTTATAGAGGCTTGTGAGATTGTGATTATATCGTAGAGAAGCCATGACGCGTTTGTGGTTTTGTCAACATTAAGGTGTAAAATCCATGTCGAAGCGCTTTGCAGAGACTGATGGATGATTACTGCATCTATCAGGGTTGTGCGTGGAAGGCAGCCATTTGAGCAAGGGCAAGAGGTCGCCTCCGAAAGCTGCTGCCTGCGGAACGGTGAGAAGGCCCGCGTGGCTTCCCAAGCCAAGCTCCGAGCAACCAACACGCACGTCGCAAGCAGTCGGTCGCAACTGCCTCGGCTTGTCCGACATCCGTCTGCGAAACATCCACGCCGCCTTTGCGATTCGCGACCTTTCGCTACAGCGCTTTACCAACATGCCACATTTTCCGTCTGCCAGCCAAGCGACCGACGGCCAGGAAAGCGATGTAGCGCGCAATGCACGTATTCGTGTCAAGACTCGAAGGCGAAGATACCTGGAACTAAATGGCGACTACTACAACTCGCCCAGCCTAGAGCTTGCAGGTGCTGCCGCGCGGCGTGTGTACGACTGAGATCCTCGATACCAACCCGTGCAACAGATCCCCTACTATACGACCGCATGGTCAGACGCTTCCAAAGCGCCGCGGAGCGTGAGGCCGACGGACGCGACAAGGGTTATTCGGGTATACTCGAGGCCGACTTGATGCGGTCAGAGGCCAAGATTGAGGCTTTGAACCACCCAGATCCCAACAGCCCTCTGACATATCGACGAGATGCATCAGGCGCAATCACAGTCGTCGAGCAAGACGAGGAAGATAGGCCAAAGACGAAAGAAGAGGGATTGTCCAAGTGGCGCGAGTATGTCGAGATGCGTTTCCTCCGAGGCGAAGACCAAGACTTTGATTACAAGCTTGTCGACGAAGACGAACGCTACGACGACTTGGACTGGGACAGGCGAGAAAGAGAAGAAAACTACTTTGGACAGGAGGAAGCCGAATTCGTCGGCGAGGGCGAGAAGACGGGTGAGACAGGAGTGCAGGACTATTAGAAATTGTGGCATGCTATGCGCGTATACTTCGTTATGAAAAGCTTCTATTGATGATATGGTTCGGACAATTGTGATTTGTATATGGTACAGCGCGTGGGAGTGATTTTGAAGGGGTAGCGGGCGGAGGAGAAAGGTTTAACCTCTGCTCTTGGTGTTCAGGATAAGGGCGACGATCAATCTAGGGGATGTGTTAGCATCAAAGACTTGGTGCGGAGCAAGACGATGGAGGATACCCGTATAGACCCAGGACTTCTCCGAAAATGAGAATCAGAACCATGCCAACAAAGATTCGTGACTGCTGCATGTACGATCTGACACCCATATCGCCGACAATTCCAATGGCGTATCCTGCAGCAAGACCGGTCATGCCAACCGAGAGACCACAAGCGAGGTGCATGAAACCTGTAAAGAGACTGTAGTGGGTGCCCGGGGGAGGGCGCATGTCGCCAGCAATCAAGACGGCGACAACGAGGGCGTAGACGGCGATGATACCGGACATGACGACGGGGATGAGCGACTTCATGATCAGGTCGGATCTGAAGGTGCCGACACCAGCGATACCGATACCAGACTTGGCTGTACCAAATGCGGCTCCAACACCTTGAATTGAGGATCAGTATCTCGAGCAGACGTAATGAGGCTGGGAAATAACGTACAGCCGAAAATCATCTTTCGAGCAAGCGGCAACATTAGTAAGGAGTTTACAGACCAGCAGCAGAAGAGAAGCAGCTTACAGCAAAGGCGATGCCAGCCTGAGAGCAAGTTAGCCAACATGTCTATTCGAGGCGATCAGGCATACACACCATGCCAAAGAATGGCGCAAAGGCAGGGGCGAGTTCAGAGTCCGACATGGCGGGAGAGACGCGGAATGACAATCTGGGAGGAGAAGGCGAGGAAGGTGAGGACTAGAAGCGAATAGTCACGGTATGGCGAGCGGCGCGTGGAAGAGTCGTCGACGAAGTGCAGGAGCGACCTTGAACTGGACTTGAACTGCCTCACGGCAGCAACGTCGGTCCGCCATGATGATGCACCGACTCACACCTCTCCCACTCATGAAACGTTGCACGTGACTGACACCTGCTAGACCCAGGACAAGAACAATACATACACTGCACTGCCTGCCTCGATATTATTCTTCTCGGACATTAAGGCTCATATAACTACTATCCCGCATGCTAGCTCTACAGACGGATGTGTCAGTATCTGTCTGACTAGCTGAGGAGAAGAGAGTCCAAGAATTGATGATTGTGAGAGGCGCCTCGGACCTTTCCGGTGAGCCCTGACCTGAGTGCAGTGCAGGTAACACAGAATACCTCTAGCAAGTCGACCATCGGCCATCGCAACAGTCTCTCTCTCCAGCAACTTGCAGTCTGTCGGGTACGAAGCCTCGGACCACTGCCACCCTCATTGTCTCGATTGCGCGCTTTGCAAGCCGTCCTGTCGTCCTCGTATCCTCGTCTTCCGCAGCCTCGACAGCGGCACACGTGGACAAGGACTTAGAGTTGCAGAGGCTCGACACCGTGGGCCGCCTTGTTTCATGAGCACTGGCACTGGTCCCGGATCCTCGACCTTCATCGTCACTCGTTTGTGCAGCCGGCAGTCCTCTGCTTTCCCTCGGATGTATTAGATGCTAAGCCCTGCCGCTCAAAATGGCTCAATACTCGCAACAGCAGGGTCGCTCCTCGTCGCAGCAGCGCGAGGCCGCCTATAACAACATCTTTGGCCCGCCCGGCGCCGCTCCGCAACAGCAGGGTCGCTCGCAGACCATGCTCTCCCAGCCCATGAGGCCGCCTGCCGAACGTGCCGCCACCATGTCGTCGCAGATGTCCGACTACATGCAACGGGCCCCTCCCATGCGAGCATACCCTCCGCCACAGAAC
>JALPCE010000127.1:0-62280 GCA_026538705.1 Aureobasidium sp. GC_Fusr_1
ATCCAGGAGAACCATCTCGTCAGGGGGTCCCAGAAGTAGGCAAACTCAAGTGCATAAAGCGTGAGCGCAAGTGCCAAGGTGTTCAGGCCTTGCTTGCCGCCAGGCAGAAGGGACCAGAGATAGAGGACGAAACTGACGACAGAGGAGATGGTGTGATAGAAGGTTTGGGTGATGGGGTGGGTGATGAACCACAAGAAGGCGTGGATGAGAGGTTGAACGATCGCACGAAGGTGTGGGTGAGAGCTAGCATCCTCGTCGAAGAAACAAGCGACGTAGGGGATGGCGAGTTGAACGAACGAATTGTTCGCATAGGATCTGGCCTCCTGGACCCACGAGTTGTTCTCATAGGGGTTGCCAGTAGAAAGATCTTGGTGGATTTCAGGTGCTTGGGTTGGGACATTGTCTTTTGTGACTGTTATGTACTCTGTTGTGGTGAAAATCGGAGCGTCGAGAATGGAGGAAACGGAAGTCGATTGCTGGACCGGTTCAACGGAGGGACCGAGGGGGATGTCGAGTGGTTGAGTGTTATGAGACTCGACTGAGCCCTTGTAGACATCGCCGTCCGCAAACGTGTGGGTGTTGAGTTCATGCGCGCCTATCCAGATAACGCTGGCGATGTAGCTTGCATGGAGCAGTGTCCATCCAGTATTGCGCAGCGCCATGGTGACGAGAAGTGTTGGGACAGCAGTGCAATGGAGAACTTCGCAGAAGACTTTGGATGTGCGCGAGTTGTGTTGGTGTGAGAGAGAGGTAAAGCGATGCGATGTTATGCGTTGGGAAAAACAATGACAATGATAAGTGTGATGACAACAAAGAACACAGTCGGAGAAAGTGGAACTTCGACCAATAAAAACAAAAGTGACGGAAAAAGTGAACGGAGAGTAAACAAACCAGGCTTGCGCTCGAGATGTTTTGCGGACTCTCAATGGAGACGCGCCGGATGCGTCGAGGATTTGTGCTTTGAGATGGGTGTTTCAAAGAGAGCGCGGCCGGTTTGGGAAACACGACAATCTTTGTCAACACCAGTGCGTCGACGTTCTTTGTTCCATAGACGGACAATCTGCAGAAGTCTCGAACGATACGGTGCAGCAGCTCTTAAGAATTGCTGTGAGATAAAATATCGTGTTTTTCGACAGGGGAGAAAGATAGCCGATAACTCGAGATGGACTTGGTTTCTGGAAAGCATCATATCTCTGTCCTAGCAAAGTTGTCGTTGAAGGTTGGTACCAACCAGCTATGTGCTAGAGGGACACGAAACTCATGCTGTCAACCAAAGATATTATCGTGTTTGATATGAGCAAACTTGTGGATTCGCAGGTACAGTATGTCCTATGTCAGTTGAGCAGGTATTACATCCTCATACCACATCTCGGAGCAGACTTGAGAAGTTCAATAGAAACATGTCAAGACGGTTAACTACCAATTGTAGAGACTAACTTCGAGCAATCCTTTGCAAGTATTACTGATGGATGGATCACCTTTTCTTTCTGAAGAAACAATTAAGCAGTTGGGACTTGCACAACTCGGCAGTCCGGGTGCATCCAGTTCAGTCCGGTACTGTTACTTGCTCGGATTCTGGGCGGCAGTATCCTATGGCAGAGTCAGACATATTACAGGCCTCTAGCGATGATATAGCCTGGACTTACTAAGTATACTTGATAGAAATCCATCATGACCGCACCATCTTGTTTGACTAGGTGAGCTCGAGCAGCCCAGTCGACTGTGGCTTCTCGGCCATCCTTTAGGCCATACTCGACGGTACCATAGAGCATGACTTCGTTCGAGTTGGAACCGAATGGGAATACCTTGAATGCTGTATGTTTTCTTCGGTTTACCTTTTCCCACATCCCTTGACGCAAAGATAGGATTTCTGGGCACGTCAGAAGATGGACTGTCGATCTTCTTGGAAGCTTATACAGACCTTCACGACCCTGGACTCTCTTGGAAGCCATGACTAAAGTGGCATCTTGCGTGAACTGCTTGGAGTATTCTTCATGAGCAGTAGGAGTATCGGAAGTTTCGTAGAACTTCTCAAAGAAAGTCCTATACTCGGGGTCGAATTTGTCGCCGGCAGGATATTCTGATGTATAGGAAGACATGGTCCAGAATTTATCGAAAGTTGCAGATTATACAAGGCATATATTGGGAGTACAGGAAGCAAAGAGCAAACAACACAGGGAGTGAGGTTGGGTGTCATCCAGGCTTCGCCCGAGGGTCGGAAGCCGTACGGAAAGGGCACGGATATCTGTTGGAGTGGGGTGTGATAGCATCAGGTAGCCTTCCACAGCATCTCACATGGAAACAAGCAAGAGAGGCATTATTGTGTGGTCGCAACAGAGTTCTTATATCGACACTGATCTATTTTCTGACCTGGCTTTCGAGACTAGTTGAAATCTCACTCATGCGTGTCATTCTCCGACAAAGAAGTTTTACAGTCTCTCGCCCAAGACAAAGCCATACCAAACGGCGCACCCGAATGCGGTCAGGTTGATAATTGTCGATACACTGTGCAGTATGCCAAAAGTCTTGTTCAACTGCTCCATTGCTTTGGAGTGCGGGCCTGCATCAGAATATTTCTTGCCATCGCGAGTCTCTGAAAGTTATGCGTTAGTTTGGCAATTGAAAGAACAGTCCCTTCGCCACGTACCTTGGTGATGACGCTCTTTCATGGCCTTGGTTGTGGCAGGACCAATAATCAGGGAGTTGAGGACGCTGGTTACGAAGATGGTCGCAAGTGGCACAAACACAGGCCATCTATTGCTGTCTACTAACAGCCCGCTGAAGCCAGTGTTTTCCCTGAGATACTGGCCTCCAACACCGAGCAACTTCTCGCCAGGGTAGGTGACCATAAGAGCGAGGCCAAGGACAGACTGGAGGGCGAAGAAGACAGGGAAAGTGGCCTTTTGCAGAGTCGAAAATTGTGCTCGCGGAAGGACCTTGAACGCAACAACGCCACCGATGAAGGATTGGAAGAGTGTGGCTCCAAGGAAGGAGCCATAACTCAAGATGTGGTACGCCTTGTAGTCTGTTATGGAAGGCATGTTTGCTGAAAGATGACTGGAGGATGGTTAGGAACAGAGAAGGTCAAGTTTTGTCAAATGGTATATCACGCCAGATCGCTTGAGTGGTGACGTAGGCGAAATTACTGGGTGCCTCGGTCGTGACTTCAAAAAACACAAGTCGTTTTCTTTATTCTTTTTGATACTATGCCTTGTAGGTCTGATTAAGATCATGCGAGACATGTCTTTCTGCAGTAGCAGGGTGTTTGATGTGAATCTAAGGAAGGGTCGACACGCTCGTTGCTGCCTGCAAGCACGAAGCCGACACGTCCTCCGCGTTGGAAAGTGCTTCCAATGTTTTTGACCTAAACCACAACACAACGACGATTCCCAAACCATTGCGTCTCGACTGCATACTACGTTTTCAATATGGCGCAGAAAGAGGCGACCGTCTATATCGTGGACCTCGGCGAGTCTATGGGTGAAAAACACAATGGACGAGAAGTCAGTGATCTGGACTGGGCTTTGACATACGTCTGGGACAAGATCACCACAACAGTAGGTCGAAGAGGGCCATGAAGCCTTTAGGATTGTCATGTTGAATTTCTAGATATCCAATGAACGCAAAACAGCCATGCTAGCAGTTGTCGGCCTGCGGACTGATGGTGAGGAAACAGTCACGGATAGATCGCTATCGATAAGGATCTTTCACATCAACAGACAGCTGATCTATATCACAGGTACTCTCAATGCACTCGACAATTCCGATGAAGATGCATATCAGAACATCACCGTCTTCAAAGAGCTTGGACAGTAAGCAATGTCCTCAAGTTTTGCAAAGCTCTACTGATCGTGTCGCACAGGGCCTTGATGCCAGATGTACGCCGGCTCAAACAGCAACTTGTGCCTAGCAACACTAATGTTGGCGATGGTAATTTTTCAACATTACAAACTTGCTGCATCATGCTAACTTGAGCAGCTATTTCTGCATTGGTTGTGGCGATTCACATGATTGAAACCGTCACCAAAAAGCTGGCCTACACACGCAGAATCATCCTGGTCACCAATGGCAACGGTAGTCTAGATGCCGATGGCCTCGATGCTATCACTAACAAGTGCAAGGAGGATGGAATTGAGCTGGTCATTCTGTAAGCACAGTCCTTGCGCTCTACGGTATATGATGCTGATATGTTATTAGCGGTGTCGACTTTGACGATCTTGAATATGGTGTCAAGGAAGAGAACAAAGAACCCACCAAGGTAGGTCGTGACGTCCTTGAAACTGCGCATCCACTGACAGGGTTAGGCCCAAAACGAAGGAGTGTTCAAGAACCTGGTCGAGGAGTGCAATGGCTTGTACGGCACACTTGGCTTCGCTATCGACGAGATGGTGATTCCGCGCATGAAGACAGTACGACCCGTACACTCATTCAGAGGTTATCTGACCCTGGGCGATCCGGACAATTACGACACGGCTATGGCAATTGATGTCGAGCGATACCCTCGGGTCATGGTTGCAAAAGCACCGTCAGCAAGCCAATTCGTTGTCAGAACGAACATGGCTCCAGGAGAAACACAATCACAATTCGCACCGCCAGATGAAGAGTCAAAACCGAACGACCTGGCCGCTGTCAAGAATGCCCGCACTTACCAAGTCCCTGATGAAGAGGCACCAGGTGGTAAACGCGAGGTCGAGCAAGAAGAGTTGTCGAGAGGTTTCAATTACGGAAGCACCGTGGTGCCAATTGAAGAGGCTGACAAGAACGTGACCGACTTTGAAAGCAAACAAGGCATGGACATCATTGGCTTTGTCGTCAAAGACCAGGTAAGGCACAAAATTACTCGACTCCGTATCTGTGGCTAACCACAAAGCAGTATGAGAGATATCTAGACATGTCAAAGTCTCATGTCATCATCGCTCAAAGAACGAACGAGAAAGCTATCATGGCACTATCATCGTTCATTCGTGCTCTATACGAGCTCGACACATATGCTGTCGCGAGATTGGTACCCAAGGATGGCAAGAGTCCTACCATGGTCCTTCTGGCGCCATCCGTCGATGCTGATGCCGAATGTCTCTTTGAAGTCGAGCTACCCTTTGCAGAAGACTTGCGCTCATACAGATTCCCCGCCCTGGACAAAATCGTCACTGTTTCCGGAAGAGAACTCAAGCAACACAGATTTCTTCCCAACGATGACCTTATGGATGCCATGAGCGACTACGTGGACGCCATGGACTTATCCGGGTTCGGTGCGGATGAGGAAGGGTTCGTAATCTCTGCTTGTTCCCAAGAACCACTTACTGACCTTCAATAGTAATGCTGCTGAGTATGCTCCCATCGAAGATACCTTCTCACCAGCTCTACACCGCATCAGCCAGGTAATCAGGAGTCGAGCAATCTACCCAGACGAAAAGCTGCCTCCAATCCCGGAGATCTTGGTCAAGTACTCCAATCCGCCACAGGAGCTGATTGATGGTGCAAAGACTGCTCTGAAAGCAATTACAACAGCCGCAGAGGTAAAGAAAGGTAGGTGTAGACTACAGCTCACTATTACCGAACCTGTATTAACCTTCTACAGTACCACCAAAGTCAAAGTCAAGAAAAGGACGCCGCGATGTTCAGAAGCCGTTGTCCGGGCTCGATGTTACCGCTCTCCTCTCAGCTCAAGGCGGCACCCTCAAAATCTCCCCCCAAAACGCCGTACCAGAATTCAAACAAGTACTGGACAGAGGCGACCACGAAGAAGTAGAGTCGGCCTTCCAACAACTCGGCAAGATCATTCGCGACTACATCAGAAACTCGGTCGGCGAATCTGGCTATGGTCGCGCACTCGAGGCCACCAGAGTGATGCGCGAAGAAGCTACCGATCTCGAAGTTCCAGCCTTGTACAATGAATGGATGAAGAAACTCAAGGTTGAGATCTTGAAGGAAGAGCTCAATGGCGACAGAAGAGATATGTGGTTCATGATCAGAGCGAACCGTATGGGCTTGATTCAGAGCAAGGAGAGTGGAGCTAGTGGAGTGGGAGAGGACGAAGCGAAGGAGTTTCTGTCTGTGAGACTTGCCGTGTAGATGCGTGGTTTCAGTATACCCTAGTTTTTCGATGAGAGCGACATCGCTACATAAGACTTTTAAACCCGTCACCCCTGTCACACTATCTTCGATCAGAAGTCACAGCATGCTACACAGACTGGAGAGAAAAGCACGCAGGTCTCACGCCTAAAGAAGCACGGTCTACACGATATCTGGACAATACGTATCGAAAATGCTCTGTTTTTTTGATCCTTTGTATAACTACTAATTCCCTCATCCTTATTGTACAGCCCCTCAACTTCTATGGTTCTTTCCTTTCGTGGTTTTCTCTTTGCTTTCCATCAATCCTCAATGAACAACTATAACGAAATGAAAAAACAATGCATGCATGGGAGTTATTTCCCTCTCTTCGGTACCCTTTTCTTCCTTCTCAAGCAACAACAGCCCTGTAGTAAGCTCTGCTGAGATCAACGCCTTGGGTAGCGTACTTGGCACCAGCAACAGGCAACCTGCTGACGAGACTTCTGTCCACGCCCTTGTCTTCTCTACCCATCTTTTCGACTTCGGCCTTGACCAAGCCAGCCATTTCGCCAACGGCAACGCGCTCTTCGAGGTCTACTTTGCCGGCGCGGCCTTCGAGGACACCGGGCAGAGCGATGGTCAATCGTTCCAGCAAGTCTTTCTTGGTGGCGCGGCTGGCGTCGTCATCGCGGTGGACTAGGTCGAGGAGGGCTGTGTAGTCTGAGTAGACTTGACCGCCTGAGCGCCAGTTTTCCAGAGTGTCTGTGGAGAGTGTGGACTGGAAAGTGGCGAGAAGCTTGCGAAGACCGTCGTGGTCGCGTTGGATGACGGCTGCGGGGCCAACAGTACGGCAGAGCACGGTATGGGCCAGGGCTGAGTCGCCGGCGCGGAGCAGGTAGCTGACTTCGGCGTTGTGGTCGTCGAGCATGGAGCGTGCGTAGAGTGCGCGAGCGTGCCAGAGCCATTGTTCGGGCAGGCCAAAGTCTTGGGTCAAGACGGCGGGTAGGGCGTCTGGGTTACCGGCGTCGTAGAGTGCGGATGCGCGGCGGTAGAGAAGGTCGCGAATGTGCTTCTCACGAGCCGACTCGCTGGTCAGATGAAGCAAGACATTGGTAGCAAAGACTAGCTCATTGGCTGCCTCGAGTTGGCTGGACAGGGTCAAGGATAGCTGATCCAATGAAGCATCGCTCAACTCGGCAGTCGTTAGGATGCCCTTCTTTTGAAGAAGCGTAGCCAGTTGCCACGAGAGACGAGCGTTAAGTGGACTTCCAGAGACAGAGGCTGGAGAGAAAAGGTTGGTGACGAGCGAACGAACGTCGCTAATATCTGAGGAAGGCTGCCTCGAGTAAAGCTTCAGCAGGCCGAGCAAGGTGTCCTCATTGCCTTGTGCATTGGCATCGTTCCAGGAAGGTGCGAGAGACTGCTCGGCGAAGTAAGGTACGGGACGGACAGTTTCCTTGCCTGCAGCGAGATCGTCAGTGTACGACTGCACAGCGTCTGCGAGCGACTCATTGGCGCCAGAGAACCAGAGGCGCAATCCAAATGAACGACGCCAGTCAAGGCCAAAGCGCGATGAGATGCCGAAAGCCGAGGCTTTGTCTTCAGCTGGACCGCTCTTTCCCTCGCTGGTGCATGTGTTGCCAGCAACGAGCTCATACAGCGCGCGCACTGATTCGGTCATCTCAGAAATCATGTTCTGTGACCTCCAACTCTCGATCTGCTTGGCCATCATTTCCTTCGACTTGGCATTGCCAGGCAGTTGAGCAACGATGGTTGCAAGGCGGAAGTCGCGACCCTCAAGAAGTGCCGAACAAGCATTCTCGATGCTGTTACCACTCAAAAACGCAATTGCCTTCTCCTCTGCGGTA
Organism: Aureobasidium sp. GC_Fusr_1; assembly: GCA_026538705.1. Lineage (NCBI taxonomy): Eukaryota > Fungi > Ascomycota > Dothideomycetes > Dothideales > Saccotheciaceae > Aureobasidium > Aureobasidium sp. GC_Fusr_1. The sequence continues at coordinate 7,923 of JALPCE010000127.1, forward strand.
CCTGCATCCTTGGCATGCTGTGCGGAATCTGCATGAACAAGTTGAGCCCAGAAGTTTGACAATGCATCACGACGAATGCGCGACTCCAGCTCAGCAAGTCGTGTAACGGGGATGTTCTTGATCAGATCAGCACATCCTGTCTCGACGGGATCAAACAGGATAGAGGCCAGTCGCCAGACATAACATTCATGCTGAGTCTCAGGGGTCTCCGGGTGGGCAAGGCTCTCTGCGATAGCGGCGAAAGAGGTCTCGGCGGAGGTGATGGGCGATTGTTGAAGCTGTAGTTGTAGTGATGTGGTAAGTGTGTCTTGAGGGGCATTGAACTTGGCGAAGCGGACGTCCCTGTGTTCTGATACCAGGGGCTTGCTGCAAGCGACCATGTTGCCAGAGAGTGTAGGAGCGTTGCTGGCGGTACTGTGTACAAGGATGCCGTTTGTAGTCCAGCGTGGTTTGAAGGATGTGTGGAAGCCGCGTTCAGTCTCGTTCATGTCGGCAAAGGCATCTTCAGTTCTCGACTGCTTCTGGTAGGGCCACTAAACAAGAGAAATATCTTAGCATTCGTTCACTATTACATATGGAAGGTATCGACATGAACCGTAGACAAGCCGCCGTGACCGAGCACGAATCAAGAATAGTTACAAGCAGGCATTGTCGAGAAACCAACAAAAGAATGGGGGAGTCAAACCTCAAAACCTTTTCCACCAGCAGTACTTGTTTGCAACGCATGACCTGCAACAGAAGCCGAAGGTGCCCAAAGAGAGTTCATAATATCCATAGTCGTAGAGAAAGCCTTGCCAGCAATAGACGCGGCCAATGGTGGTGCGGTATCAACAGGAGCTGCACCCATGACACTTTGACGCTCACGAAGAGCCTGACGATCTTGCTTCTTAGGGCTGGCAGTTCTCTGCAATTGTTCCGCCCAGTCCCCTGCAAGTGTGAGGTCCTTCTTCGGTGTGCCATTCAGCATAGTTGATGCTTTGAGGATTGATTTCGGCATAAGAGAGCCACTGAAAGAAACACCATAGTCGTTGTACGGAGCCTGAACAGCAGGCGCAGGTCTCGGGAATGATCCTGCCATGTCCTGCTCGTCCATCTCCTCGTAATCCGTCCCCTCCTCCATTTGTTCATCGACAGCTTCAGCGGGAGGTGCGTTGCTGCTGCCGGAAGACCTGAACGGGTCTTCATGCGAGTGTGTGCCTTGCTGTTCAAGATAGGAGGAATCCTCTTCCTGATCCTGAGCATCGTTGTCGTCAGCCATTTCGTCATCATTTTGAATTGGCTGAGCACCGAAGCTGCCAGGCAGGATTTTTGACGGACCTTTCTTGAAATCGAAGGTGTCATCAGGGTTGGACTCATCATCTTCATCGCTGATGACGGAACCCTCCTCGGAAGAGGCCTGAGACATCTCTTGAACAGCAGTGTTGTTACCCTTGGGAGTAGGATCTTGGCTGGTGTTCATCACATCACTGCCATACTCGGCTTCATCGTCCGACTCGTCATCGTCGTCGAGACCATAAGTGGTGAAGTGAGGAACGCGGAAGACCCAAGAGCCGGTGGCAGGATCGTAACTGATGAACTCAGTGTCCTGAACGCGTTGGAGACGCTCGATGTGCTTCTCATAGCGTTGACCTTTGCGCTCGTGGACGGGGAGACGTCCAGCCTGAGCGCGGGGCCATGAGTTCTCAAGAGTGATGGTCGAGGGTACATTGAGACCTTGGCCCATGGGAGGAGTGTTGACGCCAGTTGTGTAGACAGTCACTTGGCGCAAGTTGAGCTTGACGATATCGTCAATGATTTCATCCAAGTTGACCTGGGTGAGATCAACAGGATCGAACTCGATCTTACCGACGTCTCGGCGGCCAACGGTGAAGCCAGTGACTCTCTTGAGCTGCTGGCGAGACATGTTGCGGAGATCATCCATGGATGGGGTCATCCAGTAGTCCCCAGGTTGAGGGTCAGCCTGCGAGCGTGGCAAGTCCTTTGCAGAAACAGACTTGGTGGACGATGCAGGGGCAGGGCCATCTTCAGGCACCATTGCGAGCTCGTTACCTCTGGCCTGGTTGGTAGAAGAAGTACCGTTCACTGACACGCCGTTGGTTGTAGGACGCTCAGCACGGGAGTAGCCAAGATCTTCGAAGGATGGCTCAGGGTCGTTTTCAGTGCGGACGAGAGCGCTACTGGCAGGAGTCTCGGCATAGCCGTTTGTCGAAGTCTTGCCCTTGTCGCCTTCGTCAAAGCTGACGCGCTTAGTGGGAGGCTCAACCGGGGTATTGTCACCGAACAGGTCAGTTCTCAAGGTATGGTCGATCTTCAGTCTACGAATGCTGCCGCCCGTGTATGATCTGTTGTTGGGCGTGAAGGCTCCAGGGGCGAGGACGCTGTCACCACTACCAACGCTCTTGTTGAGGTTGCTGGTAGAGAAGCTCTTGCCCAAAGAGCGACTCAAGCCACCTGACTGCAACAAGCTGCTTCCAAGGCCGTTAGATGTGAAGCTTTGTGCGCTGCCAGGGGTGCCGTAAGTGGCGTACGAGAATCCATAGCCGTTGGAGCGCTTCTGAGGAGTGATGAGACGCAAGCTAGCGCTGGGGTTGATCTTGAACTGTGGGAGCGCGGCAGGGCGCTTAGCCGGCTTCTGCGCTCCTGAAAGAGGCGTAGCAATAGGTCCAACAGCGGGAGCAGGGTTGCCGAGATTGCTGAACAGCTGGTCATTGCCGTAAGGGTTGGTCAGCAGAGTAGCAGCAAAGCTAGACTGTTGCTGGTTGCTCTGGCCAAAACTGTTCGATTGGCCAGGCTGCTGAGTGCTGCCTCCGAACAACGATGTCTGTTGAGGTTGCTGATTCTGATTGCCGCCGAATAATGAGCCTTGAGCACCAGCTGCTGGGCCTCCGAAAAGAGACGAGGGCTTCTGTTGATTGTTCTGACCTCCAAAGAGTGAAGATTGAGCTTGATTGTTGTTGCTCGGCTGATTGAAGAGACCTCCACCGTTCTGCTGAGGTTGTGACCCTCCAAAAAGGCCGCCTCCGGTTGCAGGCTTAGCGGCTCCGAAAAGCGAACCGCCTGGAGCTTGAGTGTTGTTTGCCTGGTTGAACAAGCCTCCACCGGTGTTGTTCTGCTGTGGCTGAGACCCTCCGAAAAGATTGCTTGAGGTACCTGCAGCATTTCCACCAAATGGATTGGGCTTTTGCTGGTTGTTTCCAAACGCGCCGGCACCACCCCCGAAGAGATTATTCGAGGTACCAGTCTGGTTCTGTTGCTGCTGATTCTGAGTGCCACCAAAAAGATTATTCGAGGTTGCAGCGGGAGTGCTTTGAGCATTCTGCTGAGCCCCTCCGAAAGGCGACGCATTCTGTCCAAACATGCCTGAGGTGCCGGTCGCATTTGCGTTCGCAGCCTGCCCGAAACCGCCTGTCGATGATCCTCCGAATGGAGTCGAGGAGGCAGGAGTGCTACCAAACATGCCCGAGGAGGCTGGCTTGTTCTGCTGTTGTTGGCCGAACAATCCTCCAGCATTGGGTTGCTGACCGAAAGTCGAGCCACCAAACGGTGTGCTTCCAGTGGTGCCAGTTGAGGCCGGTGCACTTCCAAAGATTCCCGGGGTGGCAGGCTTGCTCTGCTGTTGCTGTCCAAACAATCCTCCTGAACCCGAACTGTTCTGCTGATTGAAGAGACCTGCCCCGAAACCGGTTGAAGTAGGGGCTGTAGACTGGGCCCCGAAACCGGTTGAAGCAGGGGCTGTAGACTGTGCCCCAAACATCCCGGTTCCGGTGTTGGTGGACGGAGTGACACCAAAGCCTGAACTAGGAGTTGAACTCTGGACATTACCAAACCCGCTTCCAAAGCCTGTACTCTGACCGAAAGCTCCAGCTTGACCGTTTGCATTGCCAGACTTGCGGCCAGCTGTGTAGTCTGCAAGCCTTAGCTCCTCGAAGGAGAAGGCTTGATAAGGCTGCATGAAGGTGATGGACTGGTAGTGGCTGTTGGTATTGGCCGCGTTGTCCTTCTCGACGAAGGCAGAGAAGGGTGTCGATCCCGTGCCATTGTTTGTGGGCTGGGCAGTTGCGCCAAAGCCTGTAGAGGACGCCCCGAACGCGTTGGACGGTTGTTGTGTCGTGGCTGCACTCCCAAAGCCGCCGCCAAAGCTCGTGGCAGGCTTAGCCGCGCCGAATAAGTTGTTGCCAGCATTTGCGTTTCCGAACCCACCCGGGGCAGTTCCTGCTCCTCCGAAGGGCGATGAGGTAGCAGCCGTGTTAGCCCCAAAGCCGCCTGAGGAAGCCCCGCCGCCGCCGAAGAGGCCTCCAGAAGAAGGAGCAGGAGCACCAAAGGCAGGCTTAGCAGCGCCCCCGAAGGATGTTGGAGTAGAAGTTGCGTTGTTGGAAGCGCCGAACCCTAGGAGCGATATTGATCAGTAACGGCGCGAGAAAAGTGGGAAGAGTGGCTCGATGTAGTTGCAGAAAGGGAGATAGCAAGGTGCAGTGGAGATAGACAGAGTACGAAACATACCCCCAAAGCCTCCGGCATTGGTAGAAGCTCCAAACAAGCTCGATCCTGCGGCAGGCTGCTGGCCAAATCCAGTGCTCGTCGATTGTCCGAAGCCTGGTTTAAAAACACGATGGTCAGCGCTGGCCGTGAAGTCGTGCGCGAGTGCTTGTCTGGCTGGAGGTCGAGGGTTGCGCCAGATGGTGTGTGCCGGCTGATGTAGGGAAAAAGATGGGGACAGCTCTTGACTTACCAGTATTTGTTGTGCTTGCTCCAAAAGCTGAAGCACCAAAACCCGAGCCGGTGTTCTGGTTCGTGGTCGACCCAAAGCCGCCAAAGCCGCCGAACGACATGATGATGTGTGGATGCGGTAGAAGATGTGATTGGTGATGAGCTCAGCTGGAGCGAGGGAAGGATGGGAGAGGGCGAGAGGTAGGTGTCGATACTGTCGACGCGAAACAGACTCGAAATGCGAGACTGGTCGTATGGCGCGAAAAGTCGCTGGGCGATGTACAATTACGCGACAAACATGCGCAAGCTGTGGGCGAGCAGTTCGAGGACGGGCAGCTAGTGGCGTGCGCGTAGACGGCGCAGCAGGAAGGGTGGTGATGGAAAATCGGGTGGAGAGGAAACGATGATGTTGGCAGCTCTCGCTCGCACTTTCACCACGACCGTGCAAAAGACGACGTTCAAGGCGCTTGGACCACGTCAGAATGCTTGACTTTCACTTCTCACACCTCGGCCTTGCATAGCATTCAGTCACATCTGACAAGGGTCATCACTCTCTCCCAGCTACAGTAAACAATATCGTAGGCCGTGTAAATCTATAGGTGTTTCTACACATGGCTGGCAGAGATGACCGCACAACCGTCCCCATACCTACGGTTCTATACCGGCATGATGGCTAAAAGCTGACTGTTTGAGAATGACCATCACGTCCACTGTCCTACCGCAAAACTAGAGAACAGCATGTGAGCCGTGCAGTTGATACCAAAGCCCGGTTGAGTCTTCTGCAGATAGATTGGCTCACCATTTAGACACAACGCTGGTGCATGATTTATCCAAATTCCAGGGTCAGGCTATCAGCAAGCCGACACGACCATAATTCAATCGTCTTTGGTTCCTCCCTCCCCGTGTGCGACAGTATGCCACAAGTGTGGCTATGCAAATGCACGATAGTATTAAGAGATAGGGCGGTATCCATCGAGGAGCGACATTTCATCAACTCTCTTTGGTCATGTCCCCGAATTCTAAGACAATAGTGCAATTCTATAGCTGACGCATCGCCCTATGGTGTTGAAGGAGAAGGACAGGAAACACAAGCCTTTGCCTAAGACAGATTCTAAAGGCGACAGAGAACGAACTCCATTGTAGAGTCGATCCCTCGCGTATACCATATGACAAAAATTTAGATCAACACACATTTATCTTACCTACCATAAAATCATGACAGTGTCAAGCACAAGGGATGGCGCATAGTTATGCAGAGCTACGGCGTCATAATTGATTCAGCACAAAGCTTGGACGTCGACAGCTCAACCACGAGCAACAGCGATACCTCCCCCTTCTTTCGAATATCAATCCAACTTCATCTTGTAGTCTTCTGTTTACAAGTGCCGCGAATAATTATACGGGCCTGGTTCCACCCACGTCGTCTGGATCTCTTTGAAAATTGAAGCGCATGTTCGACTCTTGAAGGAAGGTAAGTGATCAGCGAACCCTCCATAATCACGACATCGCAAGCCTCGAAGATGCAAGAGCTACAAAGCGCGCACGCAATGCATCCGCCGCGACGATCCACGCCAATTGGTCAATATATTCAGTCCTTTCCAAGATACGCTGAATCTGGAGTGCACCTTCTCCATGTGCATGGTGAGAATGATGGAGATTGTGGCTTGGAAGACGTCAGAAGATATACTTTTTCGCATGCAATAATACAAACACAAGAAAGAGTCCAAGCCATTCCAGGTAGGCGGCATGGAGACGGGTAGGGCTTGTATATCATGGCCGTGTCCTCGTTTCATCTCTGTCTTTGCATCCCTCAATTTCTCTTCTTCTCCCAAGTTACTTTTTCTGCATTGAGACAGCTCTTGAGCAGTAACAATGGCGGATGTCGAGAAGCACATCAACCACGAGGCCGAGTCTCCTCAACCGGCCTCTTCCATCTCCTCGGCCGACTTTACTCACATCAACGAAAAATCCCTGCTACGTAAACTCGATTGGAGACTGCTTCCTGGAGTGTCCCTCTTATATCTCGTCTCCTTCCTCGATCGCAGCAACGTCGCCAATGCCCGTCTGGATGGTCTGGTCACTGATCTACACATGACTGGCAATGAATACCTTACTGGTCTCACAGTATTCTTCATCGGATACATTTCATTGGAGGTGGTGTGGAATTTGATACTCAAGAAAATTGGACCTAGGATATGGTTGCCCGGTGTGACCGTTGTTTGGGGTATCGTGACGACTCTTCAGGGTATCTTGGTGAACAAAGTGGGATTCTTCGTCATCAGAACCGCCTTAGGTGTTGCCGAGGGCGCCCTGTTTCCGGGTGTAAGTATTGGCGCATTGATATATGAAGAAGAACATTGCTAATGAGATGATGTGTCTAGGTGGTATTCTATCTTTCAATGTGGTACAAGAGAGAAGAGAGGACTTATAGAGTGGCATTGTTCTTCTCTGCCGCAAGTTTAGCAGGCGCTTTTGGTGGCATCCTGGCCTATGTGAGATTTTCATCCTTAGGATTCTACTGCAGCTTTATTGACACAGACCAGGGTATTGGCTTTATGAAGGGTGTAGCAGGTCTCAGCGGTTGGGCATGGATCTTTATCATTGTGAGCATGGCCCCTCCTCTACACACAAGTCCGCCCAATACGTGGCTATCAAGATGCACAGTCTTCTCGAGAGGCAGAGGGTTGTCCACTGAGGGCTGTCGGATGATCGACTCTCTTTGGATCCAGCTTCGATATCGATACCACTGTGCACTTGTATAGGTACTCATATAAGGCTTACCCGTCGACCTGACTCTTTTACGAGGTACGACTTTGCTGACTGTGATTACAGGAAGGTATAGCTACTGTGCTCATAGGAATAGCGGCCTATTGGTTCGTGGTCGACTGGCCTCAGAAGAGCACTTTCCTTGCTCCGGACGAGAAAGCCTTTGTGACTGCACGTCTCAAGGCTGATAGCGATGCCTCCAACACCGAAGAGTTTCAATGGTCAGAAGTTTGGAAAGCCTTCAAAGACCCCAAGGTCTGGTTGTACTGTGCGCACTTCCACACCCTAAGTCTGCCGCTATACACCCTCTCTTTGTTCTTAGTAAGTCCTCGTATACGGATCCAAACTAAGTTAGAAAGTGGCAGGAGCTAACAAGATACTAACAGCCTTCAATCATCAAGAGTCTAGGCTACAAAGCCTCTTCCGCCCAACTCCTTAGTATCCCACCATACGCTCTGGCAACAACACTTACCGTCATATACGCCATAACTGCCGAGAAGTTCCGCCGCAGAAATGTCTTTATTATGACTTCGTCCCTCACTGGCATAATCGGCTACATCATTCTGCTTTCCAACAAGCATCCTACCCGTCATCCTGCTGTCAGCTACGTCGGCACCTTTTTCGCCGCAGCAGGCATCTACCCCTCTACAGCTTTGGCACTGTCGCTTCCAGCCATCAACGTATCAGGACAGACGAAACGAGCTACAGCAACGGGTATGCAGATTACTATCGGTAATCTGGGAGCCATATTGGGCACGCAGTTGTACAGGACAGAAACTGCGCCGAGATATGTCTTGGGACATGCATTCGCACTTGGCTATCTGTGTCTGAATATCTGTGTCGCTGGGTTGACTTGGTGGACTCTGAACAGAGAAAACAAGAGAAGAGATGGATTGGAAGTGCAAGAGGTACAGCAACAGAAGCAAGAAGGAAGTGTAGAAGGTGATGACGATGTTAGATGGAGGTTCACTGTTTAGATCACTCTGGAGAGCTTACCTGCATATCGAGCGGTACTGACAGTGGAAGCAGAACACTGGGAGAAGATGGCCTTCGCTATGAGGTGAACATCTCATCGAGATTACCTCTGGTTTGCTGTAGCTATAGAAATGCAGGATGTTAAAAAGAGTAGGACCATTCCCGTTGAGAGTCATTATTCTGTCGCCTCTCACTGGACGTCTTTCTGGTTTCGATAATAGTTGTGAGTGACTTCATGCACGCTGCCGGTGGCACGGAAGTTGCAGCACCTGCCTGTAAGTTTTCTGTCTCTGCTCGTTTGTTGCAAACAAAAACACACGCCGACTGCCAACACCGACAATCTTGTCCTATCATCTCACTCAACCCTTCATCCTTTCTACACCATCATCCCTCAGCTTGCGTGAAACCATGGCACCACCCGGTCGTTGTGCTTTAGGCCCTTGCCGCAATGTCGGCACTCTCAAGTTCCGCTGCAATAGTTGCAAGTCGACTTACTACTGCAGCAAGGCTTGTCCAGACGAGCATGTGGACGGCAGACACAAGCTCACCTGTGCTGGACCTGGTGCTTTCGTGCCTATGAGACCGGGTGTCTTCAACTTGATGGGACTGCCTCGCGAAGTGCGCGACAAGGTAAGTCATACTATTTCTGGTACTTCCAACTGGCTACCTACTTATGCTGGCTACAGATCTACAAGGAACTCCTCAGCAGCAAGCTGCTCCCCTTTGAGCAGGCCGAATATGACAGAGTTGCCGCCACTATCTCCAACGGTCAACCTGATCTCGCCAACAGATGCAGAGACTACCTGGACGTCTTCGATCGCCGTTGCATGGCCTCTCCTGAATACACACTCTACATAATTCAGAACCTTCCCATCTATGGTTTCAGACCTCTCGTCGATACTCGTGGACTCTTGTTCGCAAACAAGCAAATCTCTCTGGAGCTCAAGGAGGCTAGCTACGCAAAGAACACCTTCCTCGTCACGATTCGAGACGAACATGTTTGCGACACGTCTGCTCAAGAGTTCCGCGACTATGTCACCCACTTCCTCAAGGCCAAGAAGCTATACATTGACATTGCCACTCCCAAGGATCACCCTGGCGAGAGCGGCTTCCAAGCAGGCGTCAACACCATCAAGCGCCAGCTTCTCGTCCTCCTCGTTTCCCTCGAACGATCTGGTGCCAGTCTCGACTCGTTGACTGTCCGTTACACCTCCTGCTTTCCCAACGAGATCGAGGACCTTCGTATCGATGCCGACGGCCTCGCTACTCACAAGCAGGCTCGTGTCATTTGGGTCATGGATCATCGTACCGACAAGATGCGTTCCCTCAACCACACCGAGATGAAACAGCTCTACCTCCACAGTACCACCATCGCCGACGTCCTCTGCGCTTCCAAGATTCCCGTGTCCAGCTTGCGCATCTTTGGCGACTTCTCCGGCCCTGATCTCTCCCGTATATCCCGCAAGTTCAACATCCCCGTCATTCCGATTGATGCCAAGCTCGACAAGTATGGCCAGCGCATTCACAAGGATGGAGAGATGTGCAGAAACATGGCAAGAGACCATCCCGACATGGCCGGCATCTGGCTGAAGCAGGCAAAATCCATGGAGCAGATATTCAGTACCAGAGCTGGGGCTATTCGCAAAGTTGCCATGCTAGGTCCGCCTGATGGTCCCGAGTATGATCGTCTGATGGCTCAAGCTCGTGCCATCTAAGCAGATCAGTCACTTCTCTTGGACGGGCAGTCAAGTTGTGTTGGGTTCTATGGTTGCTGGATGTTCATCCTGGATCTGTTGGCATGGCATGTAAAGCAAACTTGTCCACCTCCCATCGATCGAGCCCAGCAAGAAGGATACAATCTCGAACGAGATATCAGATAGAAACAATCAAAAATACTATTCAAGCCCGTGCGACATTCTTGTCTTTTCTGCCCTGCTCTTGTGAAACTGATATTAACACTGCTGTTGGGAAACGCAAAAGAGTTTCTACGACGGAATGGAAGATGTATGTTGAGATGAAAAGGAAGGAAGTACCCGACAGCACCTGCGGGTGACATGTACGCAACTACAACTTCGCAGACTCGCCCTTCAACGTCAACCCAGTCAACCTCTCCAACTCCGCCACAGCTTTATCCGCCCTCCCCAACTCCACCTTGACAGTCCTCATACCCACTTTCCTCCCCGTCCTCAGATTCGTACCGATATCGTCGAAAAACACAATATCTCCCGCAGCAACACCATCTTTGTCTCCTCTTTGCCTTGCAAGCTTATCCAATGCATCTATCGTATAGTGATAAATCTCTTCGTCCGGCTTTCTCATACCCACATGCGCCGAACTAACAAACAAATCAAAGAGCCCGCGTAGCTGAGAATGAAACACTCCATCCGGTGATGTGGAAGAATTAAACTCGTGTCCAGAAGGAAAGATGGAAGTATTGCTCAACGCAGCAAGAACATATCCCTTTTCTTTTGCATGTTTCCTCAACTCTTGCAGTGCAGGCCACATATAAGGATCAGGCTTCCTCGACACCGTCATCATTTCCCAAAACAATTTTTCCCCGTCAATTTTCGGAGCAGCGGGGACGTTAAACGCGGCTTCCTCTGCTGCTTGGGCTATGCTTTCTTTTCTGCTCTTTTCTAGATATTTGATGTAGAAATTTCGCCATGGCGTTTCGTCGCAGAGGTCAGAGGTAAAGGCGGAAAAGAAGGACGTGTCGAGGGATATTTGTCCGCGTTCGAGTTTTGCCCACGAGCCGGTTTTGCCAGAGGCAGAGATTGCGGTGTTGATCCAGCCGATGGGGATGGAGTTTTGCTGTTCGTAGGCGAGGATGGCGGACATGGGGGAAATGACCTAGAGGAGCTGTTAGAGTCGTGGTTGGGAGTGAGAATGTTCAAGGTGACGTACGCAGACGCCGCCAATGTCGAAGAGCAGCACTTTCGGCGGTGGAGAAGGCATCTTCAAAAATCAATTGACTGTTTCCTTGCAAAGATGGTGATGCTACATGTTGGCAAGATGGTCTATCAGGTTGGAGAGAGCCCGAGGTGTGCGTGAAGTCATCTCCGCAACCTTGGTGGATTTGCCGAGGCTCATTCATCCAGCAACTGTCAACCTCATAATTGTAGAAACAAATAACAACCTCTGGCTGCTGAGATTGTAAACACCACTCCTTTGCTAGAAAGCATTCTACCATCTTCAAAGCTAGTGCAATGTGAAGCCATATTCATGAGATGTGGACGTGTGATGATCGTCAAGTAATTTTACATTCGTCTTGAACCATGCATATGAACGTAAAGACATTATAACGCTACAAACGTCGGGAAGAACACCATTAACCCTCCATGAAACCCGATACCCATATCCGTCTCTATGCCTTGTATCCTCCGGGTCTTCAACCAAGCTCTTGCTGGGAGACACCTTCCTCATCTCGAAACGCCTATACACAAAAGTAACCTCAATGACTCATCTACACCTTGACGGTAGCTTCCCTTTCACCATCCTCTAGGCTGCCATACCCGCTGTCTTTCTCTTCTTCGTCTTTCCAACCGCCAACGCGCTTGCTGACGCCGAGACAAGACTCGACGATCGCAGCTTTCTGCTCTCTGGTCAAACCTGCAGTCTTAGCAGCACGAGTACCAATCCATACTCTGAGGTTGCCAGCCATGTCATCTAAGCCAAGCTTGCCACTGTTGAAAAGTAGAGCATCAGATGAGAAGGCTGACAGAACCTTGTAAGCAGCAACAGCGGTAAGCAGTGTGATTCTGTTGGGCATGAGGTGCATTGAAGACAGTACAGAGGCGGCATGCACACGCGCAGGGGTAGGGTTGGTAGGTGAGACAATGGAGAGGATCTTCGCAAGGGTAAGAGCGCTGTGCGTGTCTGGGGAGATGGGTGTATGGGTGATCATGTTTGAGGGCATATCCAGGCCGTCATTAGATGTGACCGTTGGTAGAGTATCCAGAGCGGCAATGATGTGTGCTGCACGGCCGCTATCAAGAAGGACAGCCTTTGCCACATGAGCGCGGGTTTGAGTCGCCGACGCAGGAGGAGCGGTCTTGTTGGCCAAGTCGATGAGATATTGTACATCGATCGCAGTCTTGGTATCGCTGTCCAGGGCACGAGTAAGTGCAGCGTCGACGGTCATATTGGCGAACCAAGCAGCAACAGCATCAAGAGGGGATCGAATAGCGTGATCTTCCACCACACTGTTCATGATCTGATTAGGGATGGTCTTCTCAGCACTGGGTCTGTTCCATGCGAGGTTGTAAGCACGTTGGATCATCTCATCAGTCAGAACATCGTCACAGTCAAGCTCGATCAGCTCGGCAAGGTAATCAGGCAACTTCTCGATCTTGTCATCGGCAATCTGCTTTTCAGTGTACTCGCCAGCAGCAAGAGCGTGTTGTTGTTTGCGAGCAGAGTCCCAGTAGATCCTGCCCACCTTGGCAGTGAAGTCTCGGAACATGAACATATTGCCATAACCAGCATTGGCGACTTCCCAGAAGAAAATGCGGAAGTGGACAGCCTTTTGCATGAGACGGATGGGAGAGTCTGGAAGAGTACCAGAGGCCATGAGGGTAAGTAGCAAGCGGTAATAGCTGACCTCGGCATCACCACCAGCAAGTTGAGCATCGATGGCAATATCCCATGCTTTGATACGAGCAGCCTCATCATCGGGAGTCTTGCCAGAGACGCGCGAGTAAAACTCAGAGCCGACAAGACGACGCAGACTAAGCATGATCATCTTGCATGTCACAGAAACAACTTCAAGCAAGAAGTGACGTGGCATCCAAACACTTTGCACAGCGGTAAGCCAAGCCTTACGGCGGACCTCGACCGGAGAAGCAAGAGAAGGAGCGGCGGTGAGGCAGATACGAACTGAATGTTTCTGCTTTGGTTGTGGCTTGAAGCGAAGCAGAGGAAGGAGAATATAGATGAAGGCACCAAAGACCAAGAAGGTCTTGAGGAGAGGAAGGGCGGCCTGAGCTGACGAGCCATAGGCAGCATGTGATGGAGATCTGAGGAATTGGCCACGCTTGAGCAGGTGCATAGGGGCAGCGAACAGACCTCTTCCCGATGTGGAGTGAGAGTCTTGTTCTTGCTCGTGGAAGCCTTCCATAACCATGAGAGCAGCCAGCGAGCCGACCATGAGTTTGCCGACGAAGCCATTGCCTGGACCCTGAGCGTTGACAAGGTTGTTCTGTTCAGGCTCGACGAGGTTTTCTTGGGGTTCGTAGGCGGGTTGCGAATGTTGTTGCATGTATTGGTCTTGCTGGATACGTCTCGGTGCTTGAGAGGCAATCGAGCCCTGCCTTGAGCGAGCAATGGCGGGTGTGAGGATACCGGCATGCTGGTTGGCAGTAGCGGACCTTGCCATGACCTTCTCCATGTTTGCCATGCGAGTCTTGAGTTGAGTCAGCTCGTCTGCCTGTGTCTTTGCTCTCTTTTCCAAGTGTTTGATGTATTCAGTAGCCTTGGCCAACACTGTGGCCTTGTTCAACTTATGCGCCGGTGTCAGGCCCTCGAGATCCTCGGAATCGTCGTTGCCATTAGGTCGCGACATGGCCCTGAGACTGGGCACGCTGTCACGAAGTTCGGCGATCTTGTCATTCAAGTTGTTGCGGTATCGCTTCTCGATGACATTGTGCGAGGTCTTCTTGATCGGAGGTCCTCCATCCTCTGGACTCTGTTGTTCCTCATCGCTGTTCGACACCTTTCGCTTCCTTCCACCCTTCTTCTTTGTAGGCTGTTCCGCTTGCTCTGGCGCAGGTGATATGGACGATACGCTCGTGCGGGCATGTGATGTGGAGGCAGGACTACTGCGATCTTGACTTGTGCTCGAGACGGATGCTGGTCCAGATGTAGGGTAATCGTTGCTACCAAGGATTATAGGGGCGAGCAGTTCGCTCTGCTGGGGTGCATTGATGTTCTGGCCGATGGGTGGCCATAGAGACGAGGATGGAGTTGAAGCCTCTTTTAGACCAGTGTGCAGGTGGTCCACGATGGGTTGTAAATTACTGGACTCGGCGCCAAAGAGAAATGGTAGGTCGTCGGTCTTGGTGTTGGTTTGAGCCGGGCCAAAGTCGAAAGCGGCGTCGGCGAAGGAAAAGTCGCCAAAGTTGGCATCGTCGCCAACGATCAGTGGCGGCGCAAGTGTCTCGTCGACGTTGAGAGGAGGGAATTGGTCGGCATTGAAGTTGATGTCTTGCATGGGAGAGTTGTTGCTCGTCTTGGTTGAACTATTGGGCGAGATGGGGTCGTCGGCGAAGTCCATGCGCAACCAGTCCTCCCATTCGTCGGGATTGTCGGGCACGGCGGGTGCAAAGTCCCAGCTGGCGGTGGTTGTGTCCATTTGGTGTGCGGTTGTCCTTCTAGACCATGGGCGTAACTATGTGTTGAACAGTCGCGAGGGGAAGGAGGGCGATTCGAGGGTTGGGAGGAAAGAGCGATAGACCGCGGACCCTGGCGCGATGATACGGATGCGCTCTACAAAGTCAGACCATTTCGACGACGGCGCAGCGTCCCAAGCCACAAGGAGTCAAGCCCCCCCACTCGTGCCATGGCGTCCTCGATTCAGACGCGAAACTGAAACGAGAAAGGGACCCAAGCTCATTTCCGCGACTTCCCTCTCGGAAGCCACGCCAGCCGTGCTTCCCTCCGTCACGTGCAACCACTCAGTTCATCATTTTTATGAGGCCATCTTTCCCGTCGTTCCTCCTGTCTTCGCTCCGCCTCATGCACGCCACGTCAATGTACAAGATCGAACCATTCTGAATGCTCGCTCAGGCGCCAGCTTTCTCCTCGCACACTCATCAACAGTCGCTGAGAATGGGCCGAGTACTGTGGGTCAAAGAACAAACCGCGCCGAAGCCGCTCCTTTGTCTTTCCAGGCTCTTTTCTTCTTGTCTAATGTCTTGACACCTGTCGACGGATGTATCCGCAAAGAGTTGACACCCTGTCTCTGGCATGACTCGATATCCTTGAAAACATCCTTCCACTGCAACAACATATGGTTCTTGAGGGCTACGATACATGCCTGTATGCCATGTTGTCTCTTCTGCTGAACACCTCTTGGCTGTTTCGAATCGGATTGCGTCACTCCAAGTACACTAGGAAACCTCAAGAAGGTTCCTCTCGTATTTCTAATAACCTACTAGACCTTGTGCCATGGCTTTTGGGTTACTGAGCGAGAGGAGAACGATGTAAAATGCGTAGTCCATACCAAAGAGTCTTGATCTTGTGGCCTGACTCTATGAGGACTGTACGTACATCATACGGTAGTTGAATCATTTCCATATGTCATAGCAAATCATTTCAACCTCTCAAGACGGCATGAAGCAACATCATAGGCTATAAAAATGCACGATGCTTTACAGAATCAGAGCTGTGTCTCCAGAGAGAAAGTGATAACAACGGCTCTCTGTGGACTCCCGAAACGATTGTGCATCTGCATAGCTACGCATGCACGTCGACACTCTGAGAGGACACTTTGAAGGTTAGTGACACTTTCTGCCAAAGACTCCGGGTTATCAAGTTCTCCTTGGGCATCACTGCAGGCTGCTATCACACTGTGCAATGCGATAGCATATCCTGAAAACTGTTTTCGCCAATTCATTACTTCAATCACTCACTTTCAAGATCATCCCTTGACTTCTTCCGGTGAGGCGAGTTTTCTTCGTCCTTTCAACAAATCTTGGTTCAAAGCCGCTTTCTTTTTGTTGCCATCGAAAGTTCTTCACACTTCTGACACGAGCAGCAAACACCTCCCGTCGCGACAGTTCCATCGGTTCGTCGCTTCCACAATCTTGCGTCTTGCGCGCCTTCTTCTGCAGTCTCTGCGCTGCGCGAATTTCATCTTCGCCTGTCCTGGCGATTCCAGGTAAGTCTGAATGATCGAAGAACCATTCTTGATCGGAGACCGTGACTGATATATTAGGCGTAGATCACATCTGGTTTACTCCACTTGCGAATCAACCACTCAATCTGTTATCGACCATGACACCGGTTCCCGTCACCTCACCACTCACCATGCCACCTACCAGTTTGCCTTCGCGCAAATTGGCTCCCCACAGAAAATATGCCAAGAAGTTCTTGATCTGCCTGATGAACTCCTTGTCAAGATCTCTAGCGAGATCGCGCCTGAAGACCTGCCAAACTTTCGCCTTACTTGCAAGACGTTGGCCAACATATCGGCTCAGCACTTTGGTGAAAAACGACTCGCCCACCGTCGCTTCATGTTCACGGATTACAGCTTGAAGGGCCTGGTTGATATGACTGCTCACCCAAACATCGGACCATGCATCAGAAGCATTTTGTTCGGCACTCACAATCTCACCAACGAACTGGACGTCGTGATGGATGCGCTCGGCTCACACAAGATCACTAATCCCGCCGAACCGATGCACATACTCCAGATGTATTGTAGACGTAGGGATAAACGACTCAGGTTTTTCGAATCTGATGATTTGTCTCGTCTGTTGCAGGCCGCCTTTTCAAATCTTTCATCGCACGGCACCAACATCTCTGTTGGACTCTTCGATGAAAGAGAAGAACGAGGTTTCCGTAGCAAAGTGTGGCGTGGATACGGCTATTCACACGAGTTTGGCGGTCTTCCCTTCTTACGATTGATGAAGATGGAACCACGAGTCATCCTCAGAATTGTCGTGTCAGCCTTGAGAGCTGCCAGTCTCAACCCAGAGTTCCTCGAATTTGACCTCCTTGGTCAAGAGTATCACGACGGCATGGAAAATGCCCTCTCAAAAATCCTACTGTGCAACGGTCACGGTCGACTACAGACAAGTTTCGATTTCTGCATCAGAGAGGGGGCTGTGGATATTCGCATCATGACAAGCCGCAACCGCCTCGAGCTCAAACAGCGACCTGTTGACAAGCAAATGCTGAGTGCACCCGAGTATCTTCGCGTCAGTTTAGATTCACTGGGAGAACCGGTGATCGATGCGCTATCTTCTGCGCCTTTCACCCACCTACGCGTAGAGTCCTGCTCCATGTGGTCTGGCGACTTTGTCTTTGTACTCGAATCTCTGGCTACGACGCTGCAGGTGGTGGAACTGATTGATGTTGCCTTCTGGGGCGACCAATGCAACATCAGCAATCTGGATCCAATACTTCAATGTTTCAGAAACGATCTTCGCCTTCACACTTTAATTCTGGACAATGTGAGAGCTATGAACAAGGACTACAGTGACGATACGGGCATCCTTTTCGCTAAGGGAAGATACTGGCATGGGCCTCAGCAGATCCATGCAGGACTCGACGTTCTCACCGGCTTCGATGACAACGGCTGGGACGGCGACGATTTCGACGACTGGTTTGAGAAAGGCATCAGAAGCATCGAGGAGAGAGTACAGCACATGAACTATTCGGAAAACGAGCCGTACATGAACTACGAAGACTACCTGGCATACAAAGCCCGGGAGGAGGAAAGCTTGGAAGACTCCAAGAGAGAGTACGCGGAGTACAAGGCATCGAGAGCAAGTGCAAAGGAAGCAATGGCAAGGGTCGAGGCTGGAGATTTCAGCCAATGATCACGGCAAAACTGCCACAAAACAAGACGTGGACGGTAAAAATTGGATATGCCCAAACACACCTGCTTTGATTTTGGTTCTCTGGGACCATAAATGATCGATGCGCTATCTTCTGCGTCTTTCGCCCGCCTGATTATGGAGTCCTGCTCTATGTGGTCTGGCGATTTTGCCGATGTGCTTGGAAATCTCTCGCTGGAACTTTTCGGGTGGTAGAGCGGATCAACGAAAAGCTCCGGGTTATGTAGGACATACTTTTCTATGCACGTCTTGTGTCTACAGTCTTTACAATGATGAGGTCTTCAATCATGAATTTTTATCATTTTCAGAATATAGAGGCAGGGTTGACAGCGCCAGGATTAAGCATGCCAGGGTCAAGAGCATTCAAGACTGTTGGCTTTGGAGGCTTTTCGACCATCTATCACTCACAATCAGCCTTTCTCCTATACAAAAGCAAAAAATGTGTCGTGTGTACATTGTATTTCTCATTCATCAGGACTGACCTTGACAATCTTGCGCTCGACAAGTCTGACCCAACGTCTGCGTCTCCACTCGCCCTTGACCGACACACCCGGTCCTTCCTCCCAACTCTTTGGCGGGGAAAGTGTGGTGGTAGATTTGGTCTTTGAATCAGCAGTGTCGAGATCGTAGACCCATCTCTCGCCTTCCGTCTCAATCTCCACGGCAGAAACACAGCGCTCTTCAACCCACTCCCTACTCCCTAGATCCAATGTCCATTTCTTGTCTCGCCATAACCATCCATTGGGTGGTTGTACGTCTTCAAAGAATTGTGTGCCCACAGGTCTTGCGCCAGCAATCCTAGAAGGAGAAGTAGGGGCATAGGGTTGAGGAGTAAACAACCAAGGCTCCCATTCTCCCTGCAGCACAGCTCCTTCCTTACCTCCCAACGTATGTTTCTCCAGTCGTTGCAATTCGAAAATCTCGACTTCGCGGACTTGAGCGGGTTCGTCGAGGACGATGTCGGATTCGACCCATTCGGCACCAAACACGCAGATGCGGTTGTAGATGACTTGTACATTGGTCAGAAAGCCTTCGTTACTGATGAGTTCTTGGGTGTAGGGGTGGCCTGCTGCCGTAGCTGACCAACCTGCCACCAGCAAGATTGCGCGCCAGGGTACCAGATGTGCAGCTAGAAAGGCAATGCTCACGAGAGCAGTCAAGCAGAGAAACACAGCCGAGGACAAGCGTTCGTTGCTAAAATCAGTGTAGGGAGTAATGACTGCAACTGCGCCGTCGTGAACACGGCTAAAGTCTTCCATGCAGTTTTGGAGGTCGCGCATGTTGCGGAAGAAGTCCTTGCTCATTTCAGGAGCAGGCTTGACGCGTTGAGGAGGAGCCACGGCGGGGCCTGAATATCCGTATGCTGCGTATTGCTCGGCAGCTGCTGCGTCTACCGAAGATGATGGGTTTGCGACAGGGGGTGGTGGATGTCGTGTGAGGAAAGAGGGTATCATGACGAAGAATAGAAGAGCTGCCAGAGGAACGACAGGGGCTAGCGCTGGCTGCAGACATACAAGGGTATAGACGGCGAGAAAAGACATGGTATGCGTTGGGACCCGCCAGGTGAAGAGGCGTATCATCTGATTCTGAAAGACAAAGACAATTCCTATTCTGAGGGAGTGATCAGTCGGCGGGCTATATACCAAGTCGTGGAAGTACCCACCTTGCGTTGAAGCGTCGGAAGTTTGCCGACATGACCGGTAGACTGAACTGTGGTTTATCGACGTATTGCCTTGAGCGACGGTCCTTCTTGGGAGTACCATCATCCTCGGCATCTTGTGGAAAGACTTGTTCCAGCAGTGTATTGAACAGTCTCTCCTGCACGCTCCCCTGTGTCGTCTTGTACTGTGTGGATACATCGTGTAGTTTGCCCCTCAATCTCTCTGCCTCCTGCTTGATCCTCTCTCTCCTTCCTAGCTTTTGCTGTTCTGTCTCGGGCGGCGCTGTATCATCGGTGTTGAATGGGATCTGGATGACGGGGATGGGGTCGTCACGGTTGACTATCGATGCGCCTGCATGATCGTCCATGATGTGTTTTGTTTGTTCATTCGCTCGTTCTTCGTTTTACTGTCATGAGGGTCATGTTCATTTAGTCGCAGCTTTATCGAGTGTACACAAGAAGTTGTTAGGCCTGATCGAAGTCATGGTTGGGCCAGACGTCACTCGGTCTTGTGCCTTTCACATGCAAATTCTTGGCAAAGTTTGTGCTTCATAGCAACTGTGTTATTTGTCTACGCGACAGCATATCAAATGCGATGAGGTGAATCAACCTCTTCCGACCTTGAACGACAGAATGTCATTCTTGCCTACTGACACGGGATCATCTTCAGCCACTCTCTGACCTCCTACTGTTTCCACATAGGCTAATGGCGCATCGCCCATGATCTTGCGATATACATCTCCAACCGTCGAGTTTCTGCCAAACATGTTAGTCCATGTTCTTTGAATGTACTTCGTGATAAACCTACTTCTTGACCAGAACGCAATCTCTAAACACACCGCCTTCACGTCCATCGCCAGACGAAAATGTCGAGATGTTTCTGACAGGGAAGACGGGTGTGAGTCCCAAGAGCTCCGCTGCACGTGTAAGGACTTGATTTACACCAGTGCTGCCAAAGCGGTAGAGCACAAGGTCGCGCAAGTTCTCAATGCGGCTGTAGAACGTGATCAGCTGGTGTTTTGTCTATGAGGCACCATTTATACTCACTTCTGCAGCTTCTCATCCAACTCTTTCAAGCCACCACCATCCGGCTCTCCGTTCTCGATGAGGTCTTCTTTTGTGTCGACGAACTCGCTGCCTTCTTGGTAGTTGACAAAGCCTTGTTTTGCCAGGCGGCGCAAGAAGACCTCGCTGATGGCCGAGCAGAGAACGAGTGTGTTTGGATCGTTGAGCTTCGCAATCTTGGCGACATTCTTGTCGGCATCGGGATGGTCGATCTTGTTCAGTGCGATGACCGTAGGGAACTTTTCATCCACAAAGGCGTTGACCACTTTTTCGACCGTCTCATCACTCCAATCTTGCAAAGGCTCTTTCAGTTCTAGCTTGTCGAGGGTACGGGCGATGATCTGTTTCGTAGAGCCGTAGCCCGAGAATTGGCCTTGTAGTGTGTCGACTGCGTTTCCTTTGATTGCTGTGTGTCTTCTCTTGACAGATCCCCTGTGCTTGCATTTAGCTTCGACTTGATGGGGCATATTCCGGTGCATAGACGCACCATTTTTCCATGAGGTTGCCTTGGATCCAGCGAACAATCTCGGAGCGCAACCATTCAATGTCCACACTGGGGTCGTAGCCTCTTGTCGCCTTGCCTTCGGCATCAGTTGTTCCGCTGACATCAACAACGTGAATCAGAGCATCGGCGTGTCTCAAGTCGTCCAGGAAGCGGTTTCCAAGACCTTTGCCCATATGCGCGCCAGGGACCAGACCGGCTACGTCGAGTAGCTCGATGGGCACAGAGCGAGTTCCATTGTTACACACGCCATAGTTTGGTTTGCATCTTTCAACGAGGGGCTTGTCGCCGACATTTGGGACTCCTGGTCTTGAACATGCGCACGGAATCTGGAGATAGCCTACGGCTCGGTTGGGATCGATGGTAGTGAATCTGAATCGAGATCAGGAATGCGACGGCTGGAGTAGAGGCAGAAGGAGGGCATACGGGAAGTTGCCTGAGCCACGGGGTCAACACGGATTGCACAAGAAGAAGAGATTGAAGAGGATAGGAAAAAAAGTCGATGGCGCACCTACTTTGGACGTGGCATCCGTCAAGCTGTTCAAGGTGGTACTCTTGCCAGACGACGGCTTGCCGACGAGAGCGATGAGTGGATCGCGAGGCATTTTGGTTTACGGAGCAGGCAAGGAGTCGGGTCTAGCTATTGGAAGGTCCTCCAGAAGGGTTTGACGAGGCACAATGTCGTCAGTGGGCACGAAGGTTGTGGTTCGGAGTGGGTTGGTGGCTGTCAGTCCTGCTGCATGCACGAGCCTTCCCGTGCGGACGATCTGGAAAAAGGCATTCAGGGACACCCGGCCTGCCACATGCATCTCTGTTGTCCGCACGGCAGAGACGTACGTCCCATGTAAATAGGTAGTCAAGACATGTGCCAACAGACGTGAAACCAAATGAACAATCTCTTGCAAAAAGCAAGCATGCAGAATTGATGCTTTCTCACAATCTGATTGTGCTTGTACGTAGGGCCGCTTTGGCCAATAACAGAGGGGCACCGGTGGCAGCGCAATGACCGCTACCTGAGGCTCGGTCGTAAAAGAAGACTATTCTGCTTTGGGCGAGCGAGGAGCAACAACAATCTAAAGAGACCAAGTCGTATGTCGGACATTTGCTAGCCAGAGTCTGAAGCCCCTTCGACACGCCCCCAAGCAAGTCCGTCAGACCGACCGCCTGAAGTCACTCTCTCCTGACACTCGTTGACGACAAGACACACGATAGAGCGGCCATGATTTTTTGAGCCACAGTCGACATTCAGGAGGCCTTGAAACCAAAGACCTACGGGTCAGAAATGCTCGCAGCAGTGTCGTAGTAATTGGTCGACATGCAGACTCGAGAGGCATTCAACAAGGATTCCGAGGAGTCGGGCGCTGAGAGTGAGCCGTGACAACAACAAGATGCAGCTGCAAGCACCCTACTGACCCTCTCCCCTCCAAGCCGAGAGCCGTGCCAGGACAAAATACCAGCGCACCTCGCTCGCCGCCGACAATGACTCGTTTTCATTCCGCAAGCCCACCGCCCCTGCCTCGGCCAGTCGCCCACAGCAACAGCAGCACCAGCGCAAGTCGACGCTGAAGGAGAACAGAGTGCCCCTGCTGGGACCGCGGCCCTTCGAGTCGCCGAACAAGAGCAAGAGGTTTGATGTCTGGCCAATGATGAAGGGGTTGGCACTGAAGCAGAACAGGATTGTCAGCGACACCAACGCCGCCAGGGAAGCTGCTGCCCGTCGCAACTTCCTCCCAAACAGTTCGAGCGAGCCCAACTTCGGCAGGCCTCAGGTCCCGCTTCAGGCCCCATCGTCCCACTCCCAATTTCAGTACCAGGCACAGCCCTCGGCCGTCCAGCCAACACAGATCCAGACACGCCAACTACGCTCCAAAGACAGTCGATTCAGCTTTGGCGAGCCCGAAAATGCAAACTCGCCCACGCCGCCCTCGTTCGACTTCCTTCCGCCTATCAACTTCGACGACTTTCAGACAAGCATTGCCTCGTACGACTCGGCCAAGTCCAAGGCGAGAAACGTCCCTCAGAGCATCAAGGCTTCAATAAATTCAAAGCCCCAACCCATGACTGTCACCCAGCGAGAAGCTTCCGTGCCCAATTTCAACCAACTCTCGGCCACTGCTTCGAACCAGCTGCAGACCTCGGCCTCGACTTCGGTGCTGCCAGTCCGCGCGAGAAGGGGAAGCCAGTCTGGCCCTGGAGCTCCCGCCATAACTGCTTCTGGAATCACCGCACGAGTAACACGCAAACCCATGGCGCCGCAATTGGACAAGAAACCACAATCTGACCTCTCTCGCACTCCTTCGATCCCGACAAATGTTCGCAAAACACAGGCCGGAACGCCGCAGCCTTCCTCGATCGATACCTCCTTCGCCGCTCCTACTCGCTCTTCCAAAGCAAAGTCACTGCAGCCCCTGCCTCGATCTGCCACCTTGACCGATCTTCCACAACCCGAGCAACGCCGTTCAGTCAACGTCAAAGTCACCAACAGGTCCAAGACACCGAGGACCGACACACCGTCAGACAAGAGGAAGTCAGGAAGAATGAGTGGCCTTGGAGCCAGGACAATCAGTCCTACCGATGCTCGTAGGCTTCGCAGGATGTCTACCAAACAACTCCCTCCTTCGCCATCAAAGGAATCTACACACGCCCGCTCGCCCTCGCTCACTCCCCGTAGACCCGCCTTGACGCCATTATCGAACAGGGCGTCCCCCGAGACTTCAAACAGGATGGCACCTCCACCAAACCTCAATCTGTCGAGGACACCGAGTTACCAGTCTCTCCGCGCTCCGAGTGCTGGTCAAGGGAAGATTGGCCAAAGCTCTTCGACCTCGAAATTACCCACTCCTAAGAGCCGGAATCTTTACAGCGCTGCAGAAAGACGTGATGACGAGGAAATGGTTCCGCCTGTGCCTGCCATACCCAAAGCTTACGAGTCACCGAAGGACCTGATAGACGTACCCTTTTTCTCTGGTCTCAAAACTCCTCTGTCTGGCAATGTCGACAACGAGAACTCTGCTCTACCAATACCCGCTCGACGTGGCGACAACTCTAATGCACCCGACTCAAGCCAAACCCAGCACCGTAGAGGCCTCACAGTAGGAAATGGAACGAGCGCCGAGACCCCCTCGGCCATGCCTGCAGTCAATAAAAAGACTCTCCAACCGTTACGCCTCCCTCCTCTTAATCTCCTACCACTCTCAACCCCTACTACGGCGAGAATCAACTCCTATCCTGCTCCGTCTCAAGAAGTCGATACACGAGGTACCACGCCTCCCTTCAAGCGTAATGCCGCCAAAACACCCAGCACTCCCATGACAGCTTCGAAAGCAACCTTCTACAGGCGCCAGGAAGAAGAGTCTGCCATGCCACTTAGCGCACGTAGTAACAGTACTCAGCCTGGTGCTCGTGTCCCACGTTACGAAGAACCAAGCAATGGCGTGCTTCTGCCTCCCCCTTCTCCAGCTAAGCGTCAAGCCATCACTCCATTCACCTCAGGCTCGTTACCCAAGCCTAAGTCCAAATATACCCAACCTCCGAGACTACCGGATGAATTCACTCTGGGCAATCACAATGTCGAATCCCTTGCTTCCAAGCCAATGGGCCCGAGACCACGAGCTGTGTCCAAGTCGGTCAAGGAAACCGCATCAATCCACACAGTCTCTTCTATAGAAGACGCCGAACAGCCACCACCTTCTGCTGCCTCAGGCCTGCGTCGCAAGTTGAGCTTGGGATGGCGTAAGACGCCGCCCAAAGCATCCAACACCTCTAACGCAGAGCCCCTCAAGCTTCAGGCCAACAAATACGACGACATGCCTCCACCCAAGATTCCCGCCTCTGCAACATGGAGCACCGATAGTCCCATCTCCACATCTAGCAGTGGCCGTCCCTCCTTCGAAAGCACAAAGCTCGAGAGCCACAGGAGCAAGGCGTCGGTCTCTTCTGCAAATAAGCTGACCCAGCTTGAGTCTGCCTCAGCTGCTAAGCCTCTACTTCCAAGCAATATTGCAGTTCGTCAGCCTCAGGCGAGCACTGCTTCGGTGCCACAGCCTGCAGCACCGCAAAACCAACGTTCTACATCGTGGTCAATCCTTGGCAGCATGAACCGCTCCCTAGGCGCAAGAACTACCCCGCCTCAATCCAGGCCTCGAACAATCAATGCCTTACATTTGGACAAGGACGATATTGCCGCAAACGATGAGATGAAAAAGCTATCTACAAAGAGGCGCGATATTGATGTGGCCGCTCGTGAAACCGAAGAGTTGCGCAAACGTGCTACCCAAAAGGAGAGAATGACTCCTGCGCAAGCTATCCAATCGTCAGCTGGACTTTTGAACATCTACGAGAAGGGAGAGATCATCGACTACAAGGATGGCGTCTGGTTTTGTGGCTCAAAACAAGCAAAGAAGCATGTTGGAGACATATCTGCTGCTGGAACGACAAACTTTGGTTATGACGACGAAAGAGGCGACTACAACCTCGTCATGGGCGACCATCTAGGATACCGCTACGAAGTCATCGACGTGCTTGGTAAGGGAAGTTTCGGACAGGTTGTGAGGTGTATCGACCACAAGCTCGGCACTCTTTGTGCTGTGAAGATCATTCGCAATAAGAAGCGATTCCATCAGCAAGCTTTGGTTGAGGTCAACATCTTGCAAAAGCTCAAGGAATGGGTAAGTTCATCAATTCGGACGTTGATAATGATGTCGTACTAACCCATCGCCAGGATCCTGATGAGGCCAACGCAACACTAACAATCACATCATCTTTCTACTTCCGGAACCATCTTTGCATCACATCCCCTTCGCTCAGCATCAACCTTTACGAATTTATCCGGACTCACAACTTCTCTGGCTTTTCAATCCAGCTTATCCGCCGTTTCGCACGCCAGATACTTTCATGTTTATGCCTGCTTCAATCTAAAAGAATCATCCACTGCGATCTCAAGCCGGAAAACATACTTCTCTGCGACCCTCGCCGAGCTGATGTGCGAGTCATTGACTTCGGAAGTTCTTGCAAAGCAGACGAGAAGGTGTACACGTACATCCAGTCGCGTTTCTACCGTTCACCTGAGGTCATTCTCGGAAGCGACTATGGCTTAGGCATCGATATGTGGAGTTACGGATGCATCCTTGCAGAGCTTTTTACTGGATACCCTATCTTCCCTGGCGAGAATGAGCAGGAGCAACTTGCATGCATCATGGAAATCTTCGGCCCTCCTGCCCGGGACATTATCGAAAAGGCCTCACGAAGAAAACTCTTCTTCGATTCATCACTCAAGCCTCGTGTCACGGTATCGAGTAAAGGCAGAAGGAGACGACCTAGCAGCAAGACTCTCAGCGGTGCCATCAAGTGTGATGACGAGGCTTTCTTGGACTTCCTCTCTCAATGTCTTCGTTGGGATCCCGAGAAGCGTCTGCGTCCGGATCAGGCCGTGTCTCACCCATTCATTACCAATGAGCCATTCAGAAAGGCTGGACCTGTCAGTTCGCGTACGAGAACTGCAACTTCAACTGCGTCGTCAACCACGACAACAGCGTCACAATCTCCAATCAAGCGGGCGCAACCAACTATTCCGACCATTCCAGCATTTTCATCGCAAGCAACAACGGCGACTCCTCGCGCGCGTCCTCTTCCAGATACCCCAAATACAGCTGCGCGTAACGGAAACGCAGCGGCCCCTAATGTCAACAACGTCATGAACCAGGCAATTAAGCCAACAAGTGTAGGCAGGCGACAGAGCTTAGCACCTCCCTTGCAGCCGACTATCAGTGCGCCACCACCTCAGGTGTCAATCAGCCAAGCCATGGCTGGTAGTAAACGAGCCAGCAATGGTGCACTGCTGGCACAACAATACCACCAAATGAGTCCATATGGCAGCCTTGGTGTCAGTGGCTCCTCCACCTCCAGCAGTGGTCTGCCACGCTCCGTAAGCGGAAAAGTCGACCTTGCAAGTGCGGCGGCAAGAGAGAGTATGGGAGCCACTGCACGGTGGAGGTGACAAGAGTAGTTATACGCTACAAGAGCATGTTGAATTGAATCATGGACGAAGCGAAGAGATAGAGGCGATTCATGAACATTGGCATGTGACCCACGAAAGACGTGATGAAACACGATGAATTGTATCTACTGCTGCTGGTATTAACTCTTTAATTATATTGACACAATTCTTTAGATCTGTGAGCCAACATCTAATATGTCCTATGTAGCCTTGCTTTGCTCCTCCTTCTTAGTCCCCAAAAACTTGTTCTTCAATTTCGCGATACCTATCATCCCTCTCATCAGCCTGTAGTCTCTCACATTGTTTTCTGGGCATAATCACTTACCAGGTACCAGACTATCATATTTCTCTTGCTTCCCCATCAGTCTGTCTGCTTCACCCGCATCACCCTTTTTGAGCGCTGCCATCACTGCTGCCGACTTCTCTCGTGCGGCAATCGCTTGTGGGGATGTCATTGTGCGGGAGTCGGAGACATTTGCATTGGGTGCGTGGGTGAAGGGGTTCGGAGCCCATGCCTCGATTTTATTGCCTGGAGATGCCATTGTTTCTTTGAGTTCCTTTTTTTTTTTTGCGGATGGTTTTGATTGTGAGTATATTGAGAAGTTTTTTCTGATAACTGGGGGGGTTTGCTAATGAGGTGGTGGGACTTTTTTTTGAAGATCCAAAAGAATCAAGATGGCGATTTGTAGTTGGTTGACTGTCTGTATGGCGGGGAAATAAAGCAGTGTTCTATCGGCGGGTTTATATATGGTTGATAATCGTGGCTTGTGGGATTTGCTGTGTGAGTTATCATATGACTTTCTCACAGAGGCGCAGCCGAGGTCACAAAAATGGTTCTCGTATTCCAACACTGGTATGGGTACAAGATTGGGCTTTTTTTTGGCCGGCTGCAATCCTTCGCGTTTGGGGGGTGATTGTTTTTTTTTGCTGGCTTTGGTGTGAAAGAGGCTTGGGCGAGAGTTTGTTTTGTGGCCGTTGGGAACGTGCGCTCGATAGGGTATAGGACGTTTATTAAAGCAGCGGCCTGAGGCATGTGTATACGTGCGTAGCAATCTGACAGTTGCGACGATTGGATACAGATTGGATGCCTCCACGGACACGAGGGATTATAGCCACGATCATACTACGCAACGCGATGCACGTGTATAAACTTGCACTATTCGCATTAGTATGCTATGCATAGTACTCGCTTAGAACACATAAAGGTTACAAATGATTTATGCCGACTATGCTTAGACATCATGTCTCCCCTATTTAACCATCTTAATGAGAAGAGGACAACTCACTATTCTGTATTCATTAGTACAGTCTAAATTACGTTTGTTCGAGATATCGATCTCAAGGGGTGCTCTTTGTCTCTTCAAGGCCACCTGTTTGAGCATGTCTGGGTGCACGTTCCTAATGCAGCAAATAAGAAAACGCATATTCGCATATATCAAGTCGCTAAAGCTTGCTATCGGGCAAAATCTCAAGTCACACCGGCACTCGGTATACAGCAGATGTACTAAAGCAATAAGAATAACAAATTAGTCAGTGATGCAGCTGTAGCATTGTCGTCGACTCGAAAACCGCTTGTATGGGGTAGAACCCTGTCCCTAGATCACGAAGCCGACTATTTCCGAGCGTGCTTTTTCCCAGCCACTTCGAATATCACCAACCACCCAAGCACGTCGCGTCAGAGACAAAACAAACTCAGTAGATAGGTCACACTGAATGTCAATACGGTCTCTGTTTGCCACCGTCGCTTTGCACGGCTCATTACCCAACCGACCGGGACCAGAGACGTTCATTCAGGACTCAGGTACAAAAGTAATCAAACTCATGTTCATCACCATCCAAAGACCGGCTGAGCCCGTACCATCAGCCTTACCGGCTTAGCTACTACACCGAATGACACCCTTAGATCTCCAGCCTTTGGATTGTTGTCACGGCCACTGGAGTGAAACGAGAAATCGAATCTTCCTACCAGCGCGGCAAGTAGAACCATCATTTCATCTCGAGCAAATGTCTCTGCGATACAGCAGCGTGGTCCTCTTCCGAAAGGCATAAAAGAGCTTTGCATTCTGGCCCCTCCTTTCTTGTCTGACAGCCAACGCGTCATATCCCAAGTTGATGGACTGGGTAACGTGGTGTGAGAGGCGCTTGAAGTTTCGCCTGACGGATCTCCACTCCGCCAGTATATCGGTGATCTGTGGATCGCCCAAGGCGAGATGGCAAGTATCGTGCCTTCAGGTATCACTTGATTAGATCCAGATAGTAGCATATCAGTCCGCGCTTCTCTGTATGTCAAGGCCACCACGGGAGAGAATCGCAAAGTTTCGTTGGAGACAGCTGTCAGGACAGGCATCTTCTGCGACAAATCGGAGTTGAAAGGTGGACCACCCTTCTGGTCGGGTGCAGGGAAACTTGCGCGGACTTCTATACGCAACAAGGCTTGCACACCGGGCCTGGTCGAGAGGTGATAGATGGCCCAGCTCAGTGCAACAGAAACAGTTCTGTAGCCTGTACCCAGGAAAGTTGTACACATATCTAGAATCTCTCCATCGCTGAGGTCCTCCGATTTGATCGCAGTATCTAGGATGTTCTTGTCGGGTAAGGTGCGAGATGCAGGTGTGTACTGAAAGCCACATCAAGTCAGCATTCAGGTCAGGAAACACATCGATACAGAGTCGTGTCAAGTCGTAATGGAACTATTCATGTTGTGCGTACCTCTGACTTCCTTCGGGCGATTTGTGCTCGACAAAAACTCTTTATACCCAGCATAGACTTTCTGGTTTTGCGTATGTCGTCCACTGGAAGAAGTCCGAAGAATAAATGAGACGGGAGAATCGTCTCCCAAGCCATTTCGGCCTGCGCAGATAATCCCGATGATATTGAAAACGCATCTCGAAACTCTTGTAACAGGTCTTCGACGGAAGTGTGGTCACTGATCGCCGATGATCCAAAGAAGGTGATGAACATAATTCGGAATGTAGCCTTCTCAAGTAACTTGAGGATTTCGATAGCACTGTCGGGGCCCAATAGTTGTCCATCAGTGCCAGTGCTGCAAGCTGTGACTTCTTCAACAAGTAAACAGGCGTCTTCCTAGAACATGGGGCAGAGCTCAGCAACGTGCTGAGAGTAGAAGTCCGTGTTCACATTCTTTCTGCAGCGGATGTGGTTGGCCCCATCGCTTACCACCAAGCTACTATTGCCCAAGATAGGGGATAGCAGGCGCCGAATGAGGTACGAACGACCAAATTCGTAAGCCTCGGAATCCATGACCTGTTTGATGTCCTTCGGGTCCTTGAGAAGCAATCGCTCAGAGTTCAGGACGCCAAAGTATCGAACAATCTGACTGGTAGGAGCTTCTCCATGGAATTTTGCAAGGTCGCTGCTAGTGGGCTCCTTGAGCAATCTCGTCCAGATAGGCTCTTGAGTAGCGGTAGGAAGATTGCGGAGACTGCCAAAGAAGGGCTGGATGAATATCGCATCGATGATGGCGCAAAGACTGGAGAAGATGGCGAAACAGTTAGCGAAAAGGATGGCATGGAGCCAAGAGTACGGATGGCGCAAGGCGATTTTGACTAAAATAGGGATGGAAGTCGCGAACAGGATGAACTGAACGTGGTCAAACATAGTGAGATAGTGGTACTAGGTTATGTCTGTCAATGGTCCGCGGTAGAGGGATTCTGCATCTGGAGCTGGACGGCCAGGCGAAAAGGCAGGGACATGCGCGTCATCTGTTCTGGAAGCTCCTTCCTCAGCCGCGCCCTCGAATCGAACTGACACGAAAGTCTGTAATGCTGTGAACATGCGGACAGATGGAAAAGTGACGTGAAGCGAATTTGGTATCTTTTCCAGAAAGTCTAGCTCCTCTATTTGCCCTTTCTATAACACATGGTGATGGAAACTTTTGTAGTAAGCAACGAAAATTACTTTGCCCAGACAAGAACACCAGGCTTGGTCTCGTGCTCCACAACAAAGTGGTGGCTTGTCCAAGCCTTCCAGAGAGCCTTGAGGAATGAAGTGTTGTCACGAATGTACTTCTTGCCAAGCATGGGCTGGATGGCACCAGTGGCCTCCTCAGCATGGTAGAACGGAATGCGACTATCGTGGCGTGTTAGCTTTTCTCTCATGCAACAAATGAACGACTTGGAACTTACGGGAAAAGGTGGTGAACAACGTGGAACTCAATGATACCGTGGAACAGCTCGCGACCGACAAAGCCAAAGTCTCTGTCAACGGTGGCCAAAGCGCCCTTCTCGAAAGTCCAAGTGCCTTGCTCGAAGTGCTCAGCATCGCCGTGGTTGTGGTGAAGGTAAGTAATGGCGACTGGACCGTGTTAGTAACAACTTTCTCCAAATTTCGTCTAGAGAAGCAACGTACCAAGCCAGTGGTTAACCCAGAGGTAAGGAAGACCATAGAGCAATGCAACCTGAGTCAAGCCCATAACCTGGGTAGCGTAGTAAAGGCCGTAGCCAACAGCGAGGAGACCAAGATCAGAAACCAGAATGGCCAGACGTTGAGAAGGAAGGTAGATCGGAGAGAAAGGAGAGTAGTGACTGAGGTTGGAAGTGGTACGAGGGTCCTTGAAGTTTGCAAGACTCTTGTAGCCAGAAGAGGCGTAGGTGAGCATGTAGATTTGCCAGCCAATCAATTGGTGTCCCATAAGGAAGATCAAGCTGACGATAGGTGCATCTTCAGTCATGTGGAAGATTTCTTTGACTGTGTCCTGAACCTTAGTCATGAGGTGCATACCATCGTCCTTCTTTGCGGGAACGAATGCGGTGTCCTTCTCCATGTGGTTGGTGAATCTGTGATGTCTGGCGTGGCTGTATTTCTGTGAGCAGGTTAGCAAATCTGTGCCGAATTTCAACACGAGAGCAGAAAATCATGGGTTTCTTTCGGGAAAAAGCGTCGACTCATGATCAAGCCAGGAGCGGCATTTCGATGAGAAACCGGCTTAATTCGAAGATTCAGAAAATCATTGTTAGAGTCACGTACCCAGGAGAAGTAAGGAACACCCAAGAAGCTGTGCATGATAAGACCGAATGTGTCGTTGGCAGTGCCGTTGTCAAACATGGCCTGGTGACCGCACTCGTGAGCCAAAATCCAGATTCCAACAAAGACGAATCCCTGGAAGACACTGTAAAGTGCCCACAGGGCGCATCTGAGAGCGAACGATGGTGCATATTGGATCTGAGAGCCCATGTAGAACACGGTGCAGACAAGGGCGATGTCTCGCACGATGTAGCTTATAGAAGTCGATGTCGACTTCTGGAAGCAGTGCTTGGGAATGGCAGCTCTCAGCGAGTCGATTGATGTGCTGGTGGGCTTGGTCTCGGAAACTGCTTGAGCACCCATGTTTGCTGACTGAGGAACGATACAAATGAGTGACTGGTCAAGCAATATCGTCAATTGCGATCTGTTGATGCAAGAAAGTTCGCACAGAAAAGAACTTCGAGAAGGACCCTTTTTCTTCGACAATTGACAGATCCCCTTTTATCCACTCTTGTTGAGCGTCGAGAACGTGGCCCACAATAAAGCATTGGTAAAAATTTCGGTTAAAGCGCCGATTGGTGAACTCCTGATGCCAGGGTCTGACCTTCCTTGATCGGCGGGTCTCGGAGCACGACTCAGCCTTCAAAATCCACTTCATCCCGTGTTTCTGCATCAAGCATAACTTCACTCCTTTGTTTGAGCTTTGCACAGCTGTGTTCTCGTCTCCAGCATCCAAGGGCTTGGTATTTAGGTCCAAGCTGTTGTGGCGGAGCTGAGATCTCTCTTCTCTTCCTTTTGCTTGATCCTCAACAGTATCTTCTCTTGACATCCTTTTGCTTTTTTTCCCACTGTAACAACGCCTCCAATGGCACTTTTATCAAACACAACGTGTCCCTAGTATGCGACCACAATCAGTAAGAGAAGATCGACATGGCTCCTGCCGCTATGGCGCCAAGGCCCAAAGGATTTCACGCGTCCCCGGTATTTGCCGTATGGCTCAACCCGCCATTGCAAACCTACACCGGGGACGGCTCTTAGTCCAATCTCGCACGACCTCTGCTCGATGGTGATTCATGATGCTGCCCGAGGTTCGGTGTTCAGGCACCGAGATGCAAGTTCCTTCACAATATGCTTGAAGTTTTGTGCACATGCAATTGCAACTTTATACTTCGCTGTGCCGAGAAAAAGTTGTGAAAGATCAGGAGTTCAGGTCATTGTGTTGCAATGTTATTCCGTGTTGAACTTGTCGACCATCGCAGTGCAGATGTTGACCTCTGTTGGTCTAAAATCCAGCAGGCACGGAGTCTAGTCCGATCCATCTTTTCGATCATGCGTGACTGATCGAGAGAAGCGCTGTTCAATGTTCTTTAACCAACTACGAAATAGAGCCTTTCGGTCTGGGCTATCACTGATGATTAAGGTTCTGACAGCATAGGGACGGCAGATCGTTATGATAGTTTTCCATATGTGGTGGTCCCGAAATCTCATGGAATGGACGAACTCGATTTGAACACAGTCGAATGTTCACCAATGGGCAGAACCATAATTCTGGAACGATACTCTGATAGGCGTGCCCATCTCTGGGTGTTCCTCACAATCTGAGGACGGTTCGTATATGGAAGACAGACCCTATAGCTGCCTCGGTCTGCCAGTCCTGGTACTGTAAAAGGCTTAGAGACAAGACACTAGCCCGACAGCTACAGCCTGGATGAATCATCAATCGATTATATGTACTCCGTCGCTGCCTGGGTTCTGTACAGGATGCAAAGTGTTGATGCCAGATCAAGCGGGTTAACTCTTGAGACCAGACACAAATCCGGGCTAGTCAGCTTACAGGTACCGACATCCCTGGGACCAGAGATCTCGAGCTCTACGAATATCATGATGTAAGCCCATCTCCAATACTCGTAACGGATGAGATCTTCAGGTCAAAGAGTAGTGAGCATCGATAACTTCGAGGACGGCAGCGAAAAACAATCAGAGCATTGTGCTCATTATTGGGGATGGAGATTGCGTTTTGGTTAATCTTCCAGTAGCGATCCCCACGCTCGATTGTGAGTGCCATGGGGAAGTGGTAACGGCGGCAGTGGTTAAAGACAGACTCGCTGACTTTGTATGCCCGTCGTTGTTACCTCTCAGGTTTACCCTGATCGTGACATCACCGAAACCACTGGGCGTTTCCTGAAACAAACACAGGTGCAACTATCTGCACATGTCATGGAGGTACATGTATTTTCGTGTCATACCACAACACTCGCATGCTTCCGAGGAAGTTGTGATATACCAAGCAGATGATGGAAAAGCAAAGCAAAAGAAAACATGATTATTGTCAAACTCAGAAAGGGCGGTATCTAATTTCCGGACGATGTCATCGTCGACCTTGGCGACGCCAAGCATCCCTATACCAAGATCAAAAGGAGTGCTTGTCTCTCCCAAGCTGTATGAACAAGCAAATAC
Source organism: Aureobasidium sp. GC_Fusr_1 (assembly GCA_026538705.1). NCBI lineage: Eukaryota > Fungi > Ascomycota > Dothideomycetes > Dothideales > Saccotheciaceae > Aureobasidium > Aureobasidium sp. GC_Fusr_1. The sequence goes on from JALPCE010000127.1 coordinate 42,593, forward strand.
CGAGACGCAGTCAGTTGGATTCACTCTTGCCAGTCTCGTCTCGTCTTGCATTTGATACATCCAGTCTGCTCACGTATCAAGTACAGTGAATGATATTTTGCTGTCTGGCGTGGTTGGGCATCGGAGAGTCCAGATTAACACAGCCACAAGCCTTGGCCCGATCGTGCATCCCGTCTGCCAGCGAATTATTTCCTGCAGGAGGCTGTTGCTGATTTAAGGTAAGCTGTTGGAAACAAGGAAAACGCGCTGAAGACGTGCGAGGCGCTGCTCTCCCTGAGCTAAAGTAACGACCTGCTCCATGACCTGACCATCGTCAACACCTTCGTTTCCCCCAGACATTGACTCGCGATCTCCCTCCCTTTCAGATTACCTGCCTTGTCGCTGGCTGTGATTAGGGGCGGAGACGACCACCAGAACAACACAAACTCTCAAGCGTTATGACAACTCAACCCAAACCCCGTCGCGGAAGCCGTCAATCGTCGAGCCCTTACACGCACGAACCGAAGCCCCAGCAAGAACGCGAAGATGGCAGGCTGCCCGAATACAATCACAATGGTCATGCTGTGACTCCGGGCATCAAACCTAACGGCGAAAGTGGTAGACGCGGTGTCCATCTTCTCCATTTCTTCAAAATTTGCTGGGCCAGCTCGTGTACCGCTTCCAAATGGGTGAACGTGCTGTGGCCGTTCGTTCCTGCCGCCATTGCCTTGGTAAGTAGAGCATCTCTGTCACTTTGTATTCCATCTGTTGACACTATTCTGCAAGCACTTTGCCAGACCTCAGGAACAACTCTGGATCTTCATCTTAGCCTATGTTGCCATGGTCCCATCAGCAAACCTTATTGGGTTCGCTGGACAAGAATTAGCCAGGAAGCTTCCAACTGTTCTTGGTGTTGTCCTTGAGACCACATTAGGCTCTCTGGTTGAGATGGTTCTCTTCGTTGTACTTCTGGTCAACCAGAGAGAAAACGGCGTGCCAATTGTTCAAGCCGCTATTCTTGGTAGTATCCTGGCAAACCTCCTGCTGTGCATGGGTCTCTGCTTCTTCTTCGGAGGTCTGCGCCGTCATGAGCAGACGTTCCACGACGTCGTCAGTGACACTGGAAGCAATCTCATGCTGGTTGCCGGCTTCGCTCTTGTCATTCCAGTCACCTATGCCAACGCTCTTGCAGGCCGTCAGAATCTCACAGAAGAGATACTCAGGATGGAGGTTGTCAAGATCTCTCGGGCTACCGCCATCGTCCTTCTCATCGCCTTTGCAGTTTACACTTTCTTCCAGATGAAGTCGCATCACGGACTTTACGACGACATCCTCGAAGAGGACGAGCAGAATGATGCTGACCGCCACCGTGATCTGGCCAAAGCAAAGCTTACTCTCACCGAGTCTATCCTTGCTCTTGCTATTGCCATCACTTTCGTTTCGATGATGGCCGTGTTCCTGGTTCAGAACATTGAATACATGAAAAACAACCGCAACTTGTCGGATGCCTTCCTGGGTCTCATCCTGGTCCCGCTTGTCGAGAAAGCTGCCGAGCACATCACCGCCATCGACGAAGCATGGGACAATCAGATGAATTTTGCGTTGTCACACATCCTTGGTGCATCTATCCAGACCGCGCTGTTAAACACTCCGCTTGCAGTCATCGTTGGCTGGGGCCTAGTACGTCACTGTAGTCTTCATCTGAATGAGTTCGGTCTCGTTGCTAACAGTGGTCTAGAAAGTACACATGTCTCTCAACTTCGAGATGTTCGATGCCGTCGTCCTGATCCTCGCTATCCTGGTGGTTGGCCAGTTCTTGCGTGACGGAAAATCTAACTATCTGGAAGGAGTTTTGTGTTTTCTTGTATACGTACTTATCGCAGCTGCTGCCTTCTACTATCCCAACCCAGTTGAGGGTGAGGAGAGTGCTGGCAGCAGTACATCAAGCGAAGGCGCTGCCAGGTTCAGATGACCAGGTTAGTACGTTGATGTTGTTTGTTTTTAGCGTTTCTATGGCAAATAGGGGTTCTACTCATAATTGACATCCACCATAACTCAGCTCTTCTTAGTGCAGTGCTTCTTTAGGCCTTGGTGTATGGAATGTGAATAGGAGCTTCTCGGCAGCTCCGAAAGGCAGTGTGGCCGTCGTTCTCGGCTTGAGCTGACTACATTCCTCGTGTCTCCGAGAGAACCGGCGCCCTTGATCCATACATCGGGCCGAAACACACAACTTACATCTTCAGCATATTCCTGAGAACTCGTTGGAATATTTGTGACTATTTGCTTGCCTTCTATGCTCGTTTTTTTATGATTCTCATCATGACACACACTCATTTTGGTCCCAGATATTGCTCAAAGGCAACTCTACTTTGCCTGGTCACTCTTTTATCGAACTTCACGAAAGCGCAAAACGCCTGTAACATATATCGTCCTCTAAGCCAAGCTGTAGTATATCAGCAGGCGGTTTCTGTCAATACTTTTGTTCAATCGAACACTACCTTCCTTCCTATCTCTGAGGCACAGCCCATCACAGTCACCGATGCGCCAATCTCGCTTGATCTTATCACGACGCTCTCCTGGACCAGGACACTTCCCTACACGGCTTTGACATCTACCATAGCCAGTGTCGCAGTCCCGACCGCAACAGATTCGACGTTCATCCTGTTCGTCAGGTCCGACACGAAGCTGCATCAAAAGCGTCAGAGCGGCCTCTACATGAAGTCGAACGGAACAATCAGCAATGACTGTGCGAGTGCACCTATATATTCGATCAGTAAGGGTGTTCTCACTGCAACGATAAACAACGTCGTCTACTACTACTCGACGAATCCAGGAGTTTCATACGCCCCGTTCGTCCCCTCACAGACCCCAGGATCGATCACGACATCGTTTTCGGCCACGAGTAACGGTCAGCTGTCTTGGTTCAATTCGCAATTCTACAATGGGCAGGCACAATTTTGTTCGCTTAGCAATGGTACTGTGTATGCAGTATTTCAGCAGAATGCGGCGCCTTCTGGCTGCATGTACATTCAGCTATCTCTCTTTTCAACGTCTTCATGTGCGGCATTGGCCATGAGTTCTGGCCCAAGGTATGCTCGTACGTCCACCTTTCCTGTATTTGTACGAGCTGACCATTATTTAGTGGGCCGTCAGGTGAGTCTAGGCAACACATCTACCCGGCGATGCTCAGTCTTTGTCCAGGACCCATACATCGGCTTTCCATGTCGCTCGAGATATCTTTGTCTTGACTATATCGCAGTTATTTTTGAACACCAAGACTGACCGCTTTTGTATACAGGTCCAAGTGTAAGATCCGTCTGTTCCTACAAGTCAGTGTTCGTGTTTTGACATCCACCAGGGAGCAAGCGGTCAACCAGGTGCTAAAGTGAGTCACTTCCCTGTTCTGTTCGTTCGATGAGTTTGTTGCCTACTTGTGCTGACTAAAGTGACGTTCCTAGGGAAGTCAAGGACCAGCTGGTTAGTCGTTCCTTCCCCAAAAACTTGTTGTAGCAATGTTCACGTCATACTACAATAAATCTCTGATAGTCGATATCTGCTAACCATTGGCCTTTCGCAATAGGACCTCAAGTATGTTTTCGCTCGATGTATTTTGCTAGACGTCAGACTTACGAATTGATCACTAGGGCGTTCAAGGCGTGCAAGGTACACAGGGTGTGAGCGGTCAAATAGGAGCTACAGTAGGTTTATGCCATTTTGTCCACCAAACAGACCAAGTTTGCTGATGAGAGCTTGTCACTTTTTTAGGGATCTAAAGGTGAGTAGTCAACAAGGGTACCTTTCTCGAAGAACAGCCACTGATTTCTGTACTCATCACACAGGACCGCAGGTATGGTGTTGTCAACATCTCGGACCCAGATAACGTGATTTTAACGTCCAGCAGGACTCTCCAGACAGTACTGGTCCGACGGGACCTACAGGACCTACTGGAGCCATGGGCCCAACCGGCTCGACAGGCCCGAGTGGCCCTACTGGTGCAACTGGCGCAACTGGCGCCACAGGTGTTTCGGGTGTCAGCGGTCAAATAGGAGCTACAGTATGTGTGCCACTCCCTGGATGAAAAATTGACTTTGCTGACTGCGATTTCTCCTATCTCAGGGACCAACAGGTGAGCACTCGATGAATGCATATCTTTTTCAGCAGAATCGTTGACTTGCTGCTCCTTCATATAGGACCACAGGTACGATATCGTTGGCAGTTCCAAAGAGTATTCTTCATTCTGACATTCAGTAGGGTACACCAGGAAATAGTGGTCCAACAGGCCCAACAGGCTCAATAGGTCCAAGTGGCCCTATTGGCCCGACGGGAATCTCAGGAGCTTCGGGCGCCACTGGATCTACAGGCCCCACGGGGTCAACAGGCCCCAGTGGGCCATCAGGTCCATCAGGTCCTCCAGGCTCGACGGGTGTACAAGTAAGTGATCATATGTAGTGGTGAGACTGGAGCATCTATGCCATGCCCGAGAAAGCCATGACATGGGGGCACTCTTCAAACTGAACTCCATCTCTTCCTCATCAGAACACTACTAACAAGATCCAGGGACCATCAGGGTAACGAATCACACCACCTTCTATAAACATCCCTAACAACTCCAACTAACCCTCCATCTTCCCCACAGACCTCCCGGCCCACTCGCAACAGGCATCCTCTACGCCTACCTAGGCTGCTACGTCCAAACCGGCTCCTCAACAACAACCACCGGCCGCGCCCTCTCCGCCTTCCAAGCCAACTACCCCACCTAAGTAAACAGCCGCTGCAGCAGCACCTGCCTATCCCTGAACTACGTCTATTTCGGCACCGTAAACCAAGGCACTGCCTCCGCAGATTGCTGGTGTGGCAACTCGATTACCTATGTAACCGTCCAGAGTGGATTGTTGAGTGGCACCACTGGCGAGGCGGGAGAAAACAATTGTTATTTGTGTAATGGGGGCAGTGTTGCTGGGGGTGTGCCGGGTGCTTGTGGGAATTCTTCGGTTAGTACGATTGCGATTTTTGCTCGTTTCTTTTGAGGGTTTATGTGAGGGTGAGAGGAGGTGTTTTCTGGTTGTTTTAGTTTAGGGGAAAAGGGGGGTGTTCTTGGGATGATTGTTGCTGTATGCAGTCTCATTTACTTCCTTTCGTATCGTCACAATTTGATTCCAACAGCAATCGAAACGTGCAATGTTTGCATTTGTGTCCCTATACAGAGCTCCCTGTAATGACCACGCATACTGGCCTTGCTGATTTGAGCGACATGATAATCGGTTGGTTCGATGTTTCCACATGGCAACGGGGAGTCACGATCATCGTTGCCTACTCTTGTTGTTCTCGCCCCTCGGCCCATCGGAGATTTGGCAAGACGTTTTGTGATTGCAGTCGGCCGCCCTTCAAAGAAAGCAGCATCGGCTTCATCACTTGATCGAGGAACTATCGTTCATGAGTGCACCTGATTGCCTGCTGTTGGCAAATACTTCAGGGAGAGGGAGGAGAGTCGAAGGTGAGTACATTCGAAGACTAGAGAGGATCGAGTCGTAGATCCGCCTTCTGTTAGGTAACATCAAGGAATGTAAACAGAATGTGCATGGACAGTATTGAGATGGAAGATTCAGGATTCATTCAGATGGACAACATGTCCATCATATCCTAGTATACATGACATTACAACAGATTACTCATAACTCTCGTGATACCAATCTTGATCGACAGACGATCCCTTTCGTTCCTCTGATAGAAGCTGCGATACAAGTCTAGGCCGAGTACCTCTCTTTCTCGTCCTTGGCCTTCTTCCTGTCGCTAGCACTCTTGATGAAAGTGCTGAGATCGCCAACGGGAAGCTGGAAGGGGAAGTCAAGAGCAGCGAGCATGATGGCGAAGAAGATCCACCAGCCACACATGTCGGTGACGAAGGTGAGTGCTCCAGCAGCAAGAAGACACTTCGTGGCAGTAGCACCATGTGCGGCAAATGCGGCCGAACCTTGAGCGTGACTGTAGGCAAGGGCAAGGTTCCAGTAAGCGCCGGTCAAGCAGCCAAAGGCAAGGACGAGGGTGAAGAAGATCATGGCGAAGACGATGTTGGTGCGAAGCGAGCAGATGAAGTACAAGAAACACAACACGCCCATGAAGACGAGGAAGAAGCCTGTTGTAGAAAGTCAGTAGGTTGTAGGTATGATATATCAGTCTGGTGGTACGGACCAAAACTGGCATTGAACGCGACAGTTTGTAACCCTTCACCAGGGGCGGCGGCATCGGCTGAAAAGGCACCGTATGCATTATAGAATGGTTGAAGGGTAGCAGCGAAGGTCAACCAGAAAGCGCCGAATGAGCCGAAGACGACGAAGGGGAATGTGTTGCCGATCAACCACTATCAAGGTATCAGTGAGAAGAACTCGAGGTAGAAGTCAAGACAACTTACCTCGCCAATAGAACCGAGAATCATCAACAGACCACCAAAGAAGAAATAAGCACCGATATCAGCGGCGCCAGTGTTTGAAGCACCTCTCCATCCCATCAACATGCAACTCAACGGTGTCAAGCTGAGCAGGAACCCGACCAAAGCGCTAGATGTATTGTCAGAAGGGATACTCTATGTCAACTCCTCGATAACACATACAGTGGTGTAGGGTTACCAAAGGTCTTTCTCAGTTCACCAGCGACCTTGTTCTGAGGAGACAGATAGATCTTCTCGAACAGCTCAGGTGAGATGGAAATGCTGCCAGCCGTACGAATTCTGTGCAGCGCTGTCTCACTGTCAACATCGTTGCCAATGTGGCTGTTAAAGTCTAGTACACCGTCAGCTCGGGGATGATACATCTACGAGATATCCAATTACCATTGTTGAAGTCCTTCTCGATTGGCGGACTGGGGTCCATGTGCTGAGTCGCGCTGTAGTTGGCCTCGTTTGCCATGTTGACGGTACGTATAAAAATGCTTTGATGGAAGAATGGATATGAACTTGAGATAGGAAAGGAATGCTTGCCGTCACAACAGAGGATACCTGCATATATACCTTCTGCAATGTGGCTTTCAACGCACGGCTGCACTACTTCCGAAGACCCCGTCTCAAATAGCACAACAACCACCAGACCAGAGATGATCAGAGCAGGGAGGAGCCATACCCCGCCGTACAGGTCACGAACGGCTCATGATCTCCTGACTTTGTGTACAAGCACAGATTTGAACTGATCGCCAGGCGTAAGCCGCTGAAAGCTACCCCAGACGCCTCCATCCGCTTGAGCGGTTGGCTTGGTCGTTACAAAGTCCATGCCTGGCAACGAAAGACACATTCTGCCCTGGTGAGCTCGGACAGATGGCCATGCGAGATGGCTGACACGGTAACCAGCATGTGGTGATCGATGTCTCTATGCAGTCCTCAACGTATGATATGTGTGTGATACAGGTGAACCCAAACAACTCATAGCAACCCAGGATCAGTCCGGGCATGCGGATATTCGAGTAACCATAAAATCGTAGACGGTTAGCGCGGCGAGAGGACAGCTTCCCCGCAATCCAGTCTAGGGACATCTGGGGAGTCGATCTGGGGCGGGTCTTGGACTCGCGTGGCGGTATGGATCCGAATCGATGTCCCTTGGAACAGAAACCGCTCCTTGTAGAAGGAAGATGTCGTGTGGACCTTGGGTCTGCTCATATGGTATACACCAGATCCACCTTAGATCTGTCTTACTTCGTGCCCCAGTCACAGAACATGCAGGTGAGCTGCGAACAACCAGTCCCTCTCGGCTTCACGGATTCGCAGGACCAATCCAGAGCTGATTTGTATCAAGATCATCGATACCTGGAGTGGTACAAGCCCAAAAGGCTTTCGGCCATAGGCAAGGCACCGTGATGCCATTGGATGTGTTCTTGGTAGACGACCCCGCGCGGAAAACGGAGGGGAAACGACTCATACCAAGCCTCCAAGGCCATCGGGCATGCGGCTGCAGCTAGCGAGGATCTTTTTGGCGACCTGGCAAGAAACTTTTGCCCTTTTGTTGTCGGATCTCTGTCGGTCACGAGTTAATTGTGTGAGAGTGTCTTTTGAGAAAGAGAAGAGGTTGTGAAGTTGGAAAGTTCTCGAGTAGAGATTTGCGTGACATCATCTTCAAAAGTGTCTACTCGAGTAGATAAATGGCAGGACCAAGTCGTCCGCTCGAGTCCAAAATATGTAGAAGACGTTGCGTCGAACGTCCCGCTAGCAGCATCCTCGTACCATCTGGATCGGCTGGCTTTTTCATTGATCGATTGCAGAAGTGTCGTGTCGCGGCCTGCAGGCTCCGGTTCAGCCAGTGAAAGCGCCAACATCATCACACAAAATCAGGCTTACGCCGCCGAAAAAGACTGAATGGCTATGCAGCAGCCCGACTTGAGAAAAGTGCGAAGCAGAGAAAGAAAAATGTACTCAAGTACAAGGTCACTATAATACATGCGTTACAACGTAAAAAGCCCACCAATTCATCGTCCACCGAGAAACGAAATCCGAGAAGTCCAACGCCTATTTATCGTTCATCTATCTCATGGCTTGGAACAAAAAGGTGCAAGCGAGTCATTCAGATCATTTGCGGAAGATTTTTTTGACTCCCACAGTTGCGTTTCCAGCTTTATCACGAATCCACGTACCACTTCCGTTGAGGAAGCTAAAGGATGGAATCTTGCTGCGCCAGCCGTATCGTCTTCTCGAGGTAATCTTACTACCAGTGGAGCTGCGATCGCTAAACTTCAGCTTGCCTTCCATGATCGAATGGACGGCGTTGATGAGAAGGAAAGTCGAAGAACCAATGGCACGGAACAAGGCCAAAACAGCAACAGCCCACAATATGAACTTGAGGTAGACGTTATTGGAGATGCCAGTCTCGCCATATGCTCCGCTCACGGCCATGGCAAGGATGGCATTGGTAGACATCCAGATCGTCACCATGTACGTTCTGACTCCGCGATAGTAATCTTCTTGTTGCTGTGCAGCGCTTGGTGGTGGTTCAACAACCTCGACACGGTCACGAAGGTTGCGAAGAGCGGTGTCGTAGCCGCTATCGATGTCAAGCTGCTCGCTCGGCATTTCAAGTTCGACGGTGCCACCCTTTGATGCTTTGGCAGCTCCCAAATCAGTACTGACGGTGTTGTCGCCCTTTGTGCCCCAAGAGATATCATGCGCGTTGCAGAAAGCGAAAATCTGGAGTGTACAGATGTAGCTGGGCAGCATGCCAAAGTACTGAGCAGAACTGGTAAACATATGCCAAGGGTCCAGATAAAGGAAGGACATCAGGAAGTAGAGTCCAATCGTGCTGAGAGTGCTGACAATGAAGTTGGTGAAAAGGTTGTTGCCAAGGTGCATCTTGCCTCCACCAAACTCCTTCACTACAATCCATATTGAAGCAAAGGTGGTGTAGGCCATAACAACTCCGTAGATGATCATGGAGCCAAAGAACATCTTCTTTGCTCCTTGTGGTCGATTGCCCATGCTCAAGATGAAGTTCATAGCGATAGTCAAGATACAAGCATATCGTAGAACGGCGAAAACGTATTTGCAGAGATTGACCTTTCCACCAGTGGGGTCAATCTTTGGGTCCGAGAGAGAACCAGCAACAAAGTAGAAGGTTAGATAGAAGTTTCCAAGCGAGAACCAGGTAAAAGTGAGCTGGATGAACTGATAGATGAACTCGATGTGGAGTAAGGCTTTGCGAATTGGAGAATGTGACGTAGACCAGATCTGCTTGAAGTGCAGGAGAGAGTAGACAGCGGCGAAGAATGCACCATTCAGCCATCTGCGGCGCTGAGAAATGAATTCTGGGACGGCATCTACAAAGGTCAGCAAAATTCAGAGGTACTTTTTTCGACACTCGCTTACCAGGTACATCAGTTTCACCAGTGGCTTGTCTGACATACTTCAACACCCAGGATTCGTTGCGTTTGGCGACCAACTCCCAACAAAGGATACGATCCTCGGCGAGGTACATGTTGGCGGTGAAGACATCTGCATCTTGACCGTGTAGCGTCTCGCCCTTGAAATACTGGCTGAGAGGTCCGTGTCCAGTTTCATCATTCTGGAGGGCGTGGAATCGATAAGCACTCAAAGCGCCAGGCAAGACAGTAATATAACCAAAAACGGATTCGAGTGGCTTGTCCAAGATGTTGGACATCTTATACTCGAAGTTTTGAGATGCCACGAGCGGGTTGAAGAGACCGAGCCAATTCTTGCCCTTGCCGGCCTTGATTTCACCAGCGGCACCTGCAACATTCGAATCGTTATCGAACGCCTTCCACAGGTGGTACAGCGAAGTGTCTCCCGGTCTTGTACCAACATCCAGCAAGATGCAGACATTGGGCTTCAAGGCCTGCCCAAAGGCGTTGAAGAACCAGCGATGACTGTTGAGCTTCTTTGCATTCTTTTCTTTCATGCAGAAGATCATCTGGCAAGGCACGATACCTTTCTCAGCACCCTTGAATTTGAGATCGGGATCGAGAGATACTTGGGTAGTGTACTCGTACACATGGCCAGTGACCTCACGTTGGTTCACAGAATTCTTTGCGATACCATCTTGGTATACACCCATGGCAGCAAGAGCGTCCAAAGTTCGAGGATGAACCTTCTTGCGACCGTCGGCGATAATACAGATGACAATCTTCTTCCAGCCGTCCTTGCCCCAAGTTCTAGATTTTTGTCTGCTGCAGAAGTGGGCGACATTGCGCATGACACCGTGCATGGTGCGGGTAAAGTCGAGCTCGTTCTCATTGTACATGGTGATACAGATAAGCAGCTCGGTCTCGCGGGTTGTGTTTCCAATCTGCTGACGGAGCTTGTAGCCACGCTCGACGAATTCGTTGGGGTCGCATGTGACGGCCGTGTAACGCATATGCGTGAACTCGATATCATCGCGACGCGGCAAGAAAGAGTACAAGATGGTGGGAATCTTGCACTCCAAAATCAGTTCTCCGTTGATGAGTTTGACTTCTTTCCTGGACATGACTGCAGGTCTTGCGCCGCGGCGTTCTTGCTTTCCATCTGGAGCGGGCTCATAGTTTCCCTTCTCGTCGTAATCATCGTCGTCGTTGTAGGTTGAATCTGACACGAACGAGTCGGTCTTGAGCAGGTCCGGTCGCTCGTCGTCGGTGAATGGATCATCGTCGCTATCGATGGGTATGGCTGTCATGTCCGAGAGGTCCTTGTCGCCGTCGGATGAGTTTGGGCGCACACCAGCAAAGAGTGGTGCTGGCGGAAGGGGCCGTTTCGAGCTGCCACCATATTTACTAGAAGGTGAGCCAGGTCTCGGGCTACCGTTGATGTCGGCGGGTTCGTAGGGGGCATTGTACGTGGGCGGGACAGTGTAATCGAGGGAGGGACGGGTAGGTGACCACGAGCGCGAGGGAGAGTGCGAATTACGAGAAGAGGGTCGATCGTAGTAGAAGGGCGGCGCATCCGAGGGAGGCGGGAGGTTAGGGGCTCCGTCGACGATCGAGACGGCTCGTGAGGGCGGGCGCGAAGGGTGGTATGGGACGAAGGCAGCGGGCATGGGGGGGATCTCCTCGGCGGCTTCTCTAGATGACTTTGTTAAGTTGTGGTTCTTCTTGTCTTTCTTGCTTGTCGACAGGGACGTCTGAGCCTCTTCAAGGAGGTCTTGGATGGCATTGCGCTCTTTCGGTTGCTTTCTAGGCACGCTGAATCTGGAGCGAGTGTGCTGTTCTGCCTTGTCGTCGACTGGGACCGACTTCTGGGGCTGTGAAGGTTGCTGGACATACTCTTCGAAGGGACTTTCGTCGATGTGCGTGAGCAGCCTCATGGTCGAGGCATTGCGCGAACCAGACGAACCCTCGTTGTCACTGTAGACAGACGGGTCACTATAGCGAGAGCCCATGTTGGCGTAGACTGGTAGGCGAGGAATGTAAAGATGTAACTGCTTGCAATCACGCCATGTGCATACTGGAAAAAGACGCTTGTGAGTTCAGAGGTCAACAGATCAAAACGGCGGTCAGGCAAAGCTCAGATATGACGAAGCAAAAGATGGTGGATTGAAATTAGCTCTCTGTCAGGCGCACCGTCTTTCTTTGATGGTAATAATGGTGCCTGAGAGATGAACCATGTTGTTTGTTTCGCGTGGAGAAGTTGGCGTGGAAACCGGCACCCGGCGCTTGCGACGCCCATCCTTCCGCCAGACAATCAATTGTTTATTTCCCCTTGCCTTCAGCCTTTGCATAGTCGGGCCCAAACTCGTTGTACCATCTGGAAGTAATTAATATCATTTCCGAAGGTCTTCAAAGGATCATGTCCGAACTCACCTGTCAACCACTTTTTGGCTCATACCTGCTCCGATGCAATCGCGGTCCTCTTGCCAGCCCTTCTTCAGCTCATCCATAAACTCTTCGACAGACAGAGCACTGGCGTTCTTGTCCTTCTTGTTGTCGTCTGGGTCCTCTCTTTCCCTGTGCAAGTCGGTGCCAACTGACGGCGGTGCGATCTCGATCACCTTGATGGAGGATCCGGCCTGCTCCAGCTGAGATCTCAGGTTCATCGTGTTGAAGTGTACGAAGGCCTTGGTACCGTTGTAAACTGGGTTGATGATGCTGAATGGAATGAAGCCAAGAACTGACGAGACGTTCATGATGACGGCTGATTTTTTCGACTTGAAGTGAGGCAAAAGACCGACAGCGAGATGCATGGGTCCTCGGACATTGATATTGATCTCGGCGTCGCCCTTCTCGAGGAACTCCTCAGCTGACATGTCGTTCACATTGAGAGGTCTCTGGACTCCGGCGTTGTTGACTAGACAGTCCAGTTCGGGATGCTCTTTTGTGATCTTTTGAATGAAGCTTGGGATGGACTTGATGTCACCAGTGTCCAAGACATAGTAGTCAGTGCCAATCTCTTTGCTTGTCGCTTGTAGCTTGGACTCGGTACGGCCCACGATGATGACCTTCTTTCCTTGTGAAATGAGGTATTCAGCAATGGCTCGTCCAATACCACCGGCACCTCCAGTGACCAGCGCGGTGTGAAAGTCCAGCGATCTCGGTGACATGTTTCTGTAGGAATTGTAAGATATGAGTTTGAAGTGTTGAATGGGTTTCGCAATCGTAGAAGTGTTCGTCCCAAGTTACTATGTATACTCAATATTCGACCAGAGTAATGATGACGTGCGTTCAGAATCAACTCCGACACCTCCGCACTTCCGAGCCTCTCCAAGATGCCACGCTGCTGACCTGCACTTGCATACATCCGACATCACCATTCCTACTTCTTCACATCAGCTTCCATTGTTACAATCAACATGGCCGAGTCAGCAAAGTACCCCGTGTTTGTGTGTAATTGCGTTGGCTATCATGCACTGCGCCGACATGTCACACAGCTGGACCTGAAGGCTCGATCTCGTGCAATCGAGCAGACTCGCAACTTGCTACTCGATCCATCAATCTTCGAGTTCTAGGAGAAGGTTCGAGTGCCTGCTACGCCTTCTATAACGACTGCCGTGCAGACTGGTGATCGGGTGTTGACCAAGATCCTTGGTATGCTGTGTTGAAGTTCTGCATCTGGCGCTTCTGACAATCTCTCTCAGTCGATGCCTGGATCCTTCTTTCGACCAATCCACTGCCCCAGAGAAACATGTCCAGAGCCACTTATGATCGCCTTTCCAACCTCACAGTGCACGGTATGCTGGTCTGTGTCGCTCCCATGCCGAGATCGGATTGGCTGCCGGGCAACAACGAATTCGACTACTTTGCCTACGTCAGCTTGAATTCGCACGACAACACGATGCTAGTCGCTGGCGAGCCCGCTGCTGACAAGTCTGGAGCTTTGAATATGCTCCTGTGGAGTATAAAAGCAAGAATCGCCCTGAAGTCATTTCTGACGCCTAGAATCACGACCGGCTTGTCGTAGTACGCCACCGAGCTTTCCTTTGGCTCAGAAAGGAACCAAAAATCCTTGTCTGTCCCAGCGCTGCGTCGTGCTCTTGGGTGTGATGTCAAGACCGACACTCTTCAGCTCCTTTTGCGCGCCAAATTCCCCTGCGAGAGAGATGTGCTCGCAGTACGCGTAAACTCCCGGGCATGTCAAGAATGCTGTTACTGCGATGAATGCGACGACTAGATCTTCGCCAACCAACTCTCTTGAACGTTCGTTTTATCTAGTAGAATTCATATCAGTCGTTCTATTTGCTTGTCACTCTCCACAGAGTACTGTCTAATGTGTCTTCCTTCCAAACTGTTCCAGAGAATACTAGATCTATCAAGATCTGCTATTGTCACGCAATATGGCAGGTCTCAATGTTGTGTGTAGATAATGTCGGATTCTCATAAGCGACTAGTTCTCGCCAAAGCCGACTCCAGAGTGTCACAATACACACAAGTCAGTCACTCCTGAACCAGTGCTGTCTGTGGTGGTGTGTTGTACGCGGTGAGGGCCAGTCGTGCATGCAACAACTTTATAGGGCAAGCGCAGGCCGTCGATCACCAAAAAAAGTAATGGCGATCTTACGCACATCAGATCTACATTCGGCGAACGTCATACTTGATCGATTGAACAGGTCCCATCAATGGTTGACTTATCAATGAACACAACAGCCAACAACCAAGAGACGGATCTATCTGTTTTCCTTTGGACACTGCTCTACAACAGCCATGAGTGATCAAGCTTTACAAACCAAAAGCTCTCATGAGCACTCGAAACCCAGGATCTTGTTTCTAGATCCAGCCGAGAATCCCAGGAACTGGCCAACATGGAAGAAGTGGCTCGTCGTCAGTGCAATCATTTTTGTTGACTTGACAGTATCTTGGGGAGCTTCAGGATTCAGCCCGGCGTCGACCAAGTTTGCAAAGGATTTTGGAGTCTCGACGGAGATTGGAACGCTCGGCTTGAGCATCTATGTTGCTGGTCTGGCTCTAGGGCCAATGTCTCTTGCACCACTATCAGAGGTATGCAGTATTTCGACAATATTTCTGTGTTCAAGATGACTGATATTCGACAGTATTTTGGACGAACACCGCTCTATATCATCCCATACGGATGCTTCCTTCTCTTTCTCCTCGGCACTGCTCTAGTGCAGAATCTGGGCGGATTTCTCGTTCTTCGCTTCTTGTCGGGCTTCTTCTCATCGGTCACCATTGCAAACTTTGGCGGCACCATCGCGGACCTGTGGGATGTCAGACACACCGGAATCGCCATGTCTCTGTTTCTGTGGGCTGCAACGTGCGGATCTCCCTCTGGCTACTTTTTGATGTCCTGGGTCGCTCAATATCGTGGCTGGCGAGATGTTTTCTGGGCATTGTTGGGCATTTGCGGCGGAGCCTGGATTATCATGTCAATTACGCTTCTCTTGTGTGGTGAGACAAGACACAGCGTTCTCCTACTCCGCCGCGTCAAAGCCGAAAGACGTCGAACTGGCCGGGATGATATCGATGTTCCGGAAGAGATGAAGCGTCGAGGCATTCGTCAACTTTTCCGGACCGCCTTGACCAGACCATCCAGGTTCCTGTTCTCGGAAGCTATCGTGGTCTTCGCAGCTTTATACAATGGTTATCTCTACGGACTAAGCTTCTTGTTCAATGGCGCATTCAGTGTCATCTTTGGCCCTTCTGGCAAAGGCTTTGAGACTTATCAAGTCGGACTTACATTCCTTGGTATATGTGTTGGGATTTCTCTTGGGCCATTGACCAATGTTTGGCAAGAGCGTTACTACCAGAGGAGAATCCAGCAGGCTGGTGGAAAGAACATCCCTGAAGCGCGTGTCCAGCTTGGCCAAATTGCTGCAGTGACATTTCCTATCAGTTTGTTCATCTTTGCTTTCGCTTCGTATGTCCGGTTGAGCTGGGTTGGCCCTGTTATAGCCAGTGGTTTGTGGGGCTGGAGCTTCTATGTCCTCATCTTGATGACGTACACGTACATTGAAGACAGCTATGGCGAGTTCAGTGCATCTGCTCTCGCAGCAGTCGGGCTAGCCAGGAATGCGGCAGGTGCTGGATTCCCTCTTTTTGGTCGGCAGTACGTATTGCCTTGGACGATCAGTTGTGGGGTCATGCTAACCTCTTTCTCTAGGATGTTCGTCAATGAAGGCACTCAGTACGCAGGTCTCATATTGGCTTGTCTGGCGCTTGTTTTAATGCCAATCCCATTCGTTTTGGGTAGGTACGGCCTCAAGTTACGGCAGAAAAGTCCTTGGGCCAGACAGATGATGGAGCATGAAGGACGGCCAGCAAATAACTTCGATGAGGAGGCGATTGAAGATGAGGAGAAAGTCGGTCATTGAGGCAAGGGTAGACTTCATGGGGCAACACAACGTCGCATGCTTGTCAATCCGCAGATTGGATAATAAGGTACAATTCATGAATTGAGTTGACAACCAAAGCCGATCTCGTGTCTTGCGAATGTGTGTTTAGAAGTGCTTCTGAGCAATGGTCCCAGGCTCGGCTGATTTGGAGAGTCGACGTCTTTAACCGAGCTTCCTTTTTCCACCCCGCTGCTCTCCTCCACAACCCATCATCGCACGTCAGTTTTGCAGAGACGACAGTGCGGCTAATATTAATACAACAATGATGCATCCTCATCTACCCCAGCTCCTGCCCCAGTCTCCTCATTCCGCCACTGCAATGCGAGAAGTGTCACCGGCGCACGTCTCACGTTCGTGGCTTTGGGTAACGTCAAGCTGCATCGACCTGCTGCTTGAACATGTTCCAGAATAACAATCCCACCAGAGAAGAATTTCCGGAGGCACCTGAGGCACCGTCGTCGAGCTCTACCAATGAGAGAAAAAGAAGGAGACGGGAAGAAACGAGCTTTCAATGCCCCCAATGCCATCGGATCTTTGGCCGCATTGAACACCTAAGACGCCATGCCAATAGCCATGGTGAGACTCGATCTTTCAAGTGTGCAGCATGTAACAAAGGGTTCAATCGACTGTATGTCACCTTCTCGGTGGACTGATTGGGTTACTGACCTCCTGCATAGGGACACCCTACAGAGACACGAACTGATTCACCAAAAAGACCCTGGAGTCTCCAAGCTCAAAGGAGCAAGAGCTTGCAAAGAGTGTGCAAACAGCAAGGTTCGCTGCAATGGCACCATGCCCTGCGAGAGGTGCAGCATGAAAAGTGTCGATTGTGTTTATCCAAGTGCCGCCAGTCCTGCCCAAGCCCTGGATTCTCCGTCATCTGCTGTATCAGACTACGCCTCGACGCCCGGAACATCTGAAAACGTTCAGTCGTCAGTACTCGAGTCTGTGACATTTCCTCGGCAACTGGAGCAGTCACTACCATATATCGGCCGTGATGTGCCATTTCCGGAACAACATATCACCAACGTTACAGAGCCATGGGGCTACAGTTCACATCAAGAAATAGCATCTCAGCCTCCATCCTCCATCCCAGGATCGCTCCCAACATATGCTCAAGGTATATTGTCACATGATAGTCACACGCAACAAGCGGCTTTGTCACCATTTGAAGGATCCTATGCTGGCACGGAAGGCTCATTCGATATACCCTACAGCTCTCCGTTTCTTAGAGATCGTCATGCAAGTCTGGACCAATTGTCCAGAAGACCTCGGCTCAAACCCAATCTGATGTCTAAGACTGCCATCCTGGACTCTGGCGGGTCCAGTTCGCGGTTCACGTTTGCCAGTCATCAAGAAGAGCCACTCTTCGATAGGTCAGATATACACGGGTCGTTTCACAGGTCGTTTACTCCCGCGACCAGCTACTTGAGTCGTAGGCGTCGACTCAATTTTCCGTTATCTGGTGATATTCTACCGACCTTTCAAGACGATAGCTACACAAGCTTTGACATGTTGTCTGCGCAAACATATTCCAGTATTCACAGATCTTTCATGGCTGTCTGTACAGGGCTGACGGCTTACCAACCGCCATATGGATCGAGTTGTTTTCCTTCGAGAAACACTCTCAACGCCCTTGTCAAATTATATCTGGATCGATTCCATCCTGTGATGCCTATACTCCACCACCCGACATTGGATCTCAACGGAAGTCACTGGATCCTTAGCTTGGCTGTTGTGACTATCGGAAGTCACATGTCGGACTTTGAACAATCTGAGGAATACGCCTTGTGTTTCGACGAGTTTCTGCGACGGGCAATCTCGGCTTTGGTAAGAGGGTTATCTGTGGTGTGTCCACGCCAGGCGGTACTGATTTTTTTCAGGATCCTCACGAAACGATCGATCGCATCACACTCTGCCAGGCAAAACTACTAGCCTGTATCAACCAGATATACAGTGGAGAGGAGAGTTGGCAAGAGTCTGCTTATAACGAGTTTCTGACGGATCTGATTTCGTTCTGTCAGCTCGAATGGAAGATGTCAGAGACAGGATTCACAACATTTGCTCCCGAGGGCCAAGAAGCCGAGTTCTGGCAGCGATGGGTTCAGCTCGAGTCTTGTCGACGTACCGGATATGCGATATGGGTGAGTGTCGTGTTAGACGTTATCTGTACCACATACTAATGTGCTCCAAAGATGCTCGATACGATGTGGGCATATCAGTTTCAGGTACAACCAAGACTCACACTGGAAGATGGAAGAATGCCTCTTCCATGCCAAGAGGTACTTTGGGAAGCGAAGACGGCCCTGCAATGGCACCACATCTTCCAATTCTCGCCTTGTAAGTCGCTACAAGACCTTGCATTCTCAAATCTCACTGACAAACTAGCGAATCTGACACTCCTGTCATCATTAAAATCCCTCCAAAACGAAAAGGCGTTACAAAATACAATGGGCGAGTTCAGTCGCATAATCCTGATCCACGGCTTCTATCATCAATGTTGGGAGTTGGAGAAGGCTGAGTTACAATCTCAACCACGCCCACACCAGATATCGATGTACGCGCTCTGGAGAGATTCGGTCTCAGAATCTCTCGAAGTGCTCGAGTGGAGTGCCAACAATGTCGTTAACGCCGCGTCTGGCATGGAGCATCCCACTTTACTACACCTCCATCTCGCAAGAATCGTGCTGTTCGCACCGTTCCAGAGCATCTGTGATCTGGCATATGGAATGACGAAAGAAGACAGCAGTATAAGCTCAGCACAGATGATGGATCTACGGACGGCGATACGCAAATGGGCCGTCGAGGACGCGAGCAGAGCTCGACTAGCAGCATTGCACGCAGGAGCATTGTTGCGACATCTACACGCCTTCCACACGAACAGCTTTTACGAGCCATCAGCGGTTTTACTCGCGACACTGACTCTCTGGGCATTTGGGTCCTTTGTAACAGCGGCGACCAATACTGAACCAACGACACAGCGACGATATTCAGACACACAGATACACCCCATCAGCATCGCCATAGATCAACCGCTCGACCCCGAGCTGGCGCGATCATTCGTCAACGATGACAGGGATATGGTACCGATGCTTCGAGGCGTGGGAAGTATCCGCGGCGCTGGAGCTCCTGAGCGTGTTCTGTTGGAAGGATCGAAGCTGGTGTCAGAGATAGGTAGATGGGGCAGCGGACGCAAAGTCACGCGGATCTTGAACAACCTGTCGTTATGTCGCAGCATATAGATACATGTCTTGTCTTGTGTAGTTTGTACACTACTCACTTTGGAGACCTCGTCGATACTGGGGATCTTCTTCGCGAACTTGATCACTTGTTCGGACACTAAGACTTGTAAATGATCAAGCAGCAGAGTTCTCTGATCGATGATATATATATTCGTTAAAACGCAATTCAAGCACATACGGCCACAGTCAGCTGAAAACTGGGCATCCCGTCCGCTCTGCCATACAT